>LPNX011031584.1:56069-119340 GCA_001517045.1 Pseudotsuga menziesii | reverse complement strand
TGTATTGACGAAGCCATTGGCTAGGCTGAAGTTTGAGTACTTCAGAGAGAGACTTGGTGTTCTCCAGATTGAGGCTTCCTCCCAGAGACAATGATGAGACCCAAAGCCATTCTGACATGGTGAGAGGAATGGTTCCTTCCATGGTCAGATGTAAGGGCTAAGCCATTCCGTCATGGTGAGAGGATTTAGTTCCCTCCATGGAAGATGTAAGTGCAGAAATCTCTCTCCTCTTGGTGAGCTGAGAGTCTTCCATCATTAGATGGGATTGTGCCATTCTGACGAGTAGGTCAGATATAAGGGTAGGGCCATTCTGTTCATGGCTAAAGGATTTAGTTCCTCCCATGTCAGATGTAAGTGCAGAAATCTCTCTCCTCTTGTGAGCTGAGAGTCTTCCATCATTAGATGGGATTGTGCCATTCTGATGAGTAGGTCAGATGTAAGGGCAGGGCCATTCTGTTCATGGCTAAAGGATTTAGTTCCTCCCATGTCAGATGTAAGTGTGGAAATCTCTCTCCTCTTGCGAGCTGAGAGTCTTCCATCATTGGATGGGATTGTGCCATTCTGACAAGTAGGTCAGATGTAAGGGCAGGGCCATTCTGTTCATGGCTAAAGGATTTAGTTCCTCCCATGTCAGATATAAGTGTGGAAATATCTCTCCTCTTGCGAGCTGACAGTCTTCCATCGTTGGATGGGATTGTGCCATTCTGACATGGTGAGAGGATTAGGTTCCTTCCATGGTCAGATGTAAGGGCAGTGACATGGTGAGAGGATTAGGTTCCTTCCATGGTCTGGATGCCACATCTGGTATGAAAAAGGACCAGCTCTGTGAAGGCTCATCTAGTATGAAAAAGGACCAGCTCTGTGAAGGCTCATCTAGTATGAAAAAGGACCAGCTCTGTGAAGGCTCATCTAGTATGAAAAAGGACCAGCTCTGTGAAGGCTCATCTAGTATGAAAAAGGACCAGCTCTGTGAAGGCTCATCTAGTATGAAAAAGGACCAGCTCTGTGAAGGCTCATCTAGTATGAAAAAGGACCAGCCCTGTGATGCCTCATCTAGTATGAAAAAGGACTAGCTCTGAGAAGACACATCTAGTATGAAAAAGGATTAGCTCTGTGTGGATGCCACATCTGGTATGAAAAAGGACCAGCCCTATGATGCCACATCTAGTATGAAAAAGGACCAGCTCTGTGAAGGCTCATCTAGTATGAAAAAGGACTAGCTCTGAGTAGATGGTACATCCAGCATGAAAAAGGGCTGGCTCTGTAGAACTTTCGATGACGAGATAGTACACACTTGATGATGACTAGAGGAGATCCAGATCGAGTGATGATCCAGATCCAGTTATAATGACTCCAAGAGATCCAGATCAAGAGATGATCCAGATCCAGCAGTGATGATCCAGATCCTGTCCAGAGAGATGATCCAGATCCAGTCCAGAGAGATGATCCAGATCGAGTGATGATCCAGATCCAGTCCAGTGATGTTGATATAGATCGAGTGATGATATAGACCCTGTGATGCCATTTGATGATGATCCAGATCGAGATGATCCAGATCCAGATGACTTGAAGATGAAGATGACTTGAAGATGAATATGACTTGAAGACGAAGATGATCTAGTTGATGCAGAGAAGAAGACCAGTGCTGAAAAATTGTGTTGAAAGAATACCTTCCTAGTTAAGAGGGAGTGTTGATGTATATGTAACTTCGGAATGTATTCTTCTATGTATTTTATATTATTGTAACCCGATGTTTATCCCGGGATGTTTCTATTATGTATTTGAGTCATGTGGTCATGCCCCGATGTTCCGATCGGGAGGATTATAATGTAAACAAGTCATATCAAGTCATTGGGTAAGTCCCCACTGTTTAGGGGCACTTGAGTTATTATACACTAATTAAGGTGTAGGCTCGAGTAGTAATTATTAGGTTGAGTGCACTTCAAGTCAACGGAAGAATATAAATAGAGAGTGAGAGTCTCTCTATTTATCACTTGTGACTTAGCTCTCTTGCTCTCTCAAGTGTGGCGCACTTTTGGAGAAGGAAATTCTTTGGCTGGATAGAAGAAAGAAGGGTGCTATTATGAAGGGAGGTCATCTTACTGTTTTGGGTTCACATCTTGTGGTGATACTATCTTAGAGGAAGTTGAGGGGTTTTCTCCATTTATGGTTTCCCCTCCTAAAATCTTTGTGTCTCTTGTCTCTTGTGATGTGCTTATGTGATTGTTGTACTTGTTATTCTCTCAGTGAAAAGATCTTATCATAATGCTAGCTTAAATGATGAAAAACTAACATCATGGTCCTTTTGTATATCTTCATCATATATATTTATATCTATGTATATTGTACGCGGCGATGACCACATATGTGATATCATGTATTATGCCTATTCATGGCCATTGTAATCTTATGTATTCGAGACTGCTATATGTACTTGCAGTTATATGTAGATTTGTATCATTGTACTATGCTGATTGGGTGGCTGGTCTTCCATTTGGGATCCTTCATCACTCCACTTCTGGGATGGACTTATAATGTATTTCGGCTATCGTATGACCCCTCTGACCTCACACATTAGAGGGCATTTGTTATAGCGGATTTCACCACTCTAGATGAATCACACTTTGTGTGGCCTTCCCCTGTCCCGCTGCAGACCCATTAGACCCTATGGACCATCTTCTGTCCTTTGATGTTTCCTTGACAATCCCTAAAACCATATGAAAAATGATATACGTGGATTTTAACCCGATAACCGTGTACATACGTGGGTTTGAACCCTATAACTACGTACATCAGGATGTGTGCATAATCCAAATCCTTTTGGAGTTTTCCTTGACATGGATCTGACTCGTTTAACTCCTGGCCTTCCATATGCCTTGAGATTGCATGGATTCGACCTTTCGTTATCCCTTTGAAAGCTATATAAGGAACCCCTTGGTACATTGAAGGCATATAGAGAGAATTGAGAGCAAAGAAACTATAGTCCATTGTTGCCAGAATTTATACTTGTGTCTGCATCCCTTTGTCCCTTGGAGCACTTTTGTGTTCTTCCCAAGCTTACCTTTTTCTTGTGAGCTTGCTATCTAGAGATGGAGGATTGAAGTGGTGGAGGCCCAAGTGGGGGATTCAGTTTCTCTAGTTCATAGACGTGCCGTCAGATATTGTATATATCTTGTAATCTCTGATTTATATTAATAGAAATATCTTTTCTTGTCCAATGATGTGTATTTGATTGAATATTTTATCCATGGGAATATGTCAAATGCTTTTACATTATTGATTATATATGCTAGAATAGATCTACCACCATGATATATAGTATGCTTGTATCGTTTACTTGTTGTTGAGGAAGTATTATATCAATTCAAGCTGATGATTGGAAAGCTCAACGGGGATCTACTTCAACCGTCCAGAATAAGGTACGAGGTCGGATCCTTTAGTGTTAGATGTTTTATTTCTATTGCATATTGGGAAAGATTGATTTCTGGAGTCAAGCTATCTGTTGTGGTATCCCAAGCCATAGGAATTTCTCTCCATAACACCTACTCCTACTCCTTCGAATGGATTTTTCAGAACCCTTCCTCCCCCACATTCATGTGGTCCTTCAGGTCAGAATGTTGCTACTAGTCAGGTTTGTACTGCGACTGCTTGCACAGTAGTATCTTAGATTCAAGTATCTCCCATTGTATCAAGAGGTCATATTCCTCTTTCTAGATCATCTTATAGTCCATCGCAAGGAGTTCCCAATATCCCTACTTATGGAGCTTCTCACGGGATATCCCATGGGACATCTTATGGAGCTTCTCATGGAAAATCCTATGGACCATAGTATGGATAGAGCTATCAAACTTATGGGTACCAACAACCCGCTTACTCCTCTAATTATGTATTTGTAGCACCACATAGTCAAGGTAAAACACATCATAATGTTTCCATGCCACCCTATATGGGTCAAATTGGAGGAGGATATTATGGCTAAGGCCATGGTATTTACGGTAGTCAGCCTTATATGAACTAAAACTATCAGGGAGCGTGGCATAAATCGGCTCAACCTAGGATCCTTTTCCTCACAATGTTAAATTTACCTAATTTATCGAGACTAATGAACAATCCTGTATCTCATGATCTGGCTTAGATGGCTATTTCTACTAAGATTTCCTTGGACATTCCCGAATTCGAGGGAAAACCAGGAGAAGATCCTAGTGAAAATGCCACTACCTTTCACCTTTGGTGGTCTTCCAACTCCTTACATGATGATTCGATCTGTTTAAGGCTATCTCAATGCACCCTGACGGGGCCTACAATGAAATGGTACATAGAGTTACTGAGGGGGGGATTCATTTTGTTTGATGACCTTTCTATGACTTTCCTCAATCACTTCCAACTACCTTTGCGTTACGACATTGGTACGAAGCTCTTGTTGAAATTTTGGTAGGACAAGGCCACAAATATCTCGGACCATATCCAAGAGTGGCATAGACGAAAGAGGTTGATTAAAGATTTCATACTATCGGAGTTTCTCCTTGAGTGGTTCCTTAAATCGTTGCTACCTTACATCATGAAGGATGTTTCTACATCTGTAGTTCAAAATGAGGAACAAGCCATTTTTAGGGCACAAGAATTGGAATTGATTTATTCTCAATCTAGACTATTATATGAGATCATACCTAACACTCCATGTTCTAGTTTTGATCCCAAGATCAAACCTGGACCACATTTCAATGCCATTGTGGGTTGTACGAGTACCAAACCCGTGGATTCAATTGTGAAACAAGTGAGTCAATTGTCTATCAATCAATCCGCTTCAGGACAAGCCATAGCTTTGTCTCAACCCACGCAAATGGCGAGTGTACTTTCTGTGCAATTGTTAGACCAGAAGGGCAACCAATAGCTCAAAAGGAATAAAAAAAAGGGTAAAACCAATCATAAGAGTGGGAACAAGAATGAAAATTCCAATTTTAATGACAAGAACGACCAAAATGCTGGGGGGGGACAAGCAGTCTAAACATAAGGTTAAGTTTCCTTGCAAGTTATGTAAGGATGACCACCTCACTCACTTGTGCCCTCATATGGAAGACGCCTCAAGGTTCATAGAACAGGGCCCAGCTGTACTAACCAATCCTTTACCACATAATCAAAATATGAACTCAAGGACCTATGATCCTCATTCTACATCGGGTGGAGATAAAAATCCACCGAAAACTAGTACTGGTCATAGGTGCATCAACATGGTGTGCGGCATTAAGGTTGTGACTCATGCGAAAGACTATGGTTCGTCACAAACAGACCTTAGGAAGGAACCTTCTCCTACCAAGAGCCCTTTGCGTATTGAAAACCCTATGGAAAAACCTGATATTGCACCTTGCATTCCTAAAGTGTTCGAGGCACAATCCTAATGCCTGAGCTGCCCAGAACTATTTTTTTGTCGAGGACTTGGGCCAAACTCCTTGTGCAATGTTTGCACTTGAAGTTCTTCAGTGTTGTCCTTTGCAAAGGAAAACTTTAATTTCGTCCCTTGGGGTGAATGATGATAACTTTTCTTTTGTCATCAAATTTGAAACCATGGGACTACAGGCTCGCTTGCCTTACTACATGTCTCTCTTGATTCATGTAGAATGTCTTAACATGACCGTCAAATGCACTATGATTGACGAAGGTGATGCTCCTTCCGTGATGTCTTTGTCATGTTGGAAAGGTTTGAGTTCTCTCGAGTTGTCTAAATCCGCTACCATGTTGACTAACTTTGATGTTAGATCATTTCGGCTGCATAGAATTCTTCCTTCTCTTAAGGTCCATTTGGGAGGGAAGATCGTCATGATCAAGGTTGAGGTGGTTGATGCGCCCCTTGATTACAATATTTTATTGGGTCGGAATTGGATGTATAGTATTCAAGTCATATCCTCTTCTCTATTTCAAGTTGTATGCTTTCCATTTAATGGGAAGATTGGTACGATTGATTAGATATCATTTAAAAATCCAAGTGTTAGTGCATCATCAGGAGCTTCTATCCCACTTATCGATCATTCTTAGCCAGCAACTGGGAGTGTGGGTGTTGCCATGTATCCATCCCTTATGGGGATCTTTAGTTGTCCTGCACCCATCCTTATAATCAGATCTATTTTCGATGGTACTTCATCTTCATTGAATTTGGTTTCTTTTCGCACTACACATATGGAAGATCCTTGGATGCTTCCTACACCAAATCTTTCGAACGGACCTATCAAAACGGACGTGTCATTTCCTGCAGCAATGATTGCATATCATGCGAATATTTATTGCGTTGTAGATCCTAGTCCTTCTTCTTCGCGGATGGAGGAGGAGGACCCGTATGTGCTACCTGCATGGGCAGTTGAGTCCTCTCATGCACATGAAAGCCTTGATAGCATTTTTCCGTTAGATGAAGCTATTATTGAAGCCATGTCGGGGGTTGAGTGTAATATCCCCAATTTTTACCCCAATTGCATTAAAAGATACATGATGTGTATATTGTAATTAATCGTGTTGTGGAGCTAAAGGAAAAATCCCCACCTTTGATTTGGTTGTGTTATGTTTCGGCAATTAGGATCGTTGCCGATGGTATATCATGCTATCCAGCACATAATAGTTTTGGCATCATGTGAATATGCACATTACTTAAAATGAACCTACAGCCAGCTATGACGGTGCAACATTAATGAAAAGGGCATGATTTGCTAAGGTTAAGGGGGGGAATTATCTAACCCATGGGATCTAGTGAGAGATTTCCATGTGTTGACCACCCATTTGAAACTCCCATTGTTAGTTGGGAGCAGTTATGGCTGGGAAGTGGTGGGTGGTAGGACTGACAGTATTTTCCCCATGGACACTCCAGCAGCAAGCTCTCTCTTCTCATGTGGAGGGTAGGGGGACGATCACCATTCTCTCCACTCTCCCACTCATGGTTTCATCTTGTTCATTTCACACAAGTAGTTGGAGGGTCTACTCTCAACCTTTGGCTGATTGTGGTCTGTACAAGCTTTTCCCTTCACGCGGTGAGTATTGTTTTAGGTCACGCATAGGTCGGGGGTGTGTTCTCTTATGACAAGATTGAAGAGCGGTCTGAGAGGCATGATTTTGGCTGTATAAGTTTTCCCCTACCAATTTGTGGTTTGCGTAGGTGTTTCCCCTATCAATGATTGGATTTTGGATTCTCTCCCATTTGCGGACTGTGTAATGCTGTTATTGTTTCATTGTGATATTGGGGCTGTTGTTCTTCCCCTGGTTTTGGGTTGCTGTGTGTGCAAGTATATTTTGGGTTGCTATTGAGTTTTTTTGGCCACGCTAGGGCCAAGAACAACTCTGAATCACCTTGTTTTTCTTGAGCCGCATTCACCATCTTTGGGTTGTCACCTTGTTTCCTTTGGTTTTCTTCACATAGCTATGAATTGATTGTTTTACTGGGGGTATGCAATGGTTGGTCTTTGGACTGTGTGGAGTAGGATTGAAGGCTGGATATGCTTGAGAAACTTGGGTTTGGGAGCCACAGAGAGAGAGTTTGATGGCTATATTTCTTCTCCACAACCTCGGAAGAGCACTGGCAAGGGAAGTCAGGGCCTCAGGGACTGTGAAGTAGAGAAAGGACTGATAACTGTTGTTAGGTGTGTGTGGATGTCTTAGAAGTCAAGCTATCTTGGATGTCTTTTCCATGTGTGGATGTCTTTTCCATGAGTTTAGCAGTTTAGCATTCAGCCTTTCCTAGATCCTTGACAGCCTGATAAACCCAACTATGTTGACTTGGCTATATTGTGTATCCTTGGTTATGTGTAAGCCTGCTTAGTCCCTTATTCCTTGGAGAATCATGCCTAGCTCGAGGGTGGCAGTGTTCCTGAGAGATTGATGATCACGCTGGACTATGGTTGGGAGGAACGTTGCAGCAACGTAGCTGGTTGTGTGATGAGTTCTTACAAGATGAGTATTCTTGACCATTTCATCTCTGTAGTTATATTTATTATTAATGAATAATGATGAACATGTTGATGCTCGAATGTATGTTTGCTTCTGCTGTATGTTGAGTAATTATGCATCCTTGCATGCTTTGTGTTTTAATCATTTTATTTCAGCATTATATCCATGTTCTTGTTCATGGGGCTAGTTTCCCAAAGGTTTTTGATGGTTAAGTAGCGTCCTCTTCGCTGGTCAGAGGGTCAGGGATGTTACAGTGTGGTATCAGAGCTCACGTTGTAGCATGGGCATGAATGCACCATGAAGATGCAGTGATAGAGCCATCATTGCAGCATTGGGCCTCAGAGGGACATGAAAGATCAGCTAGAAGAGGTAGGTTTCCTTCTGCCCAGCAAAGATCAGAAATTATGATAGAATTTTTCTTGAAAAGAAAAAATTTGAAAATTTTGTCTAAGTGCCTGAACCATCGGCCCATCGGAAGACTAAGTGCGAAGCTCCTTCGATGTACCAGAGCTAGATGGAAGGTCACTCGATAGAGGAAGAAATTTGTGATTTTTTCTCTAAGTGTTCGTCAACTATTGGTGAAAGTTAGAGGATGTGGGAGCCTCAGTTTCGGCAGAGATCAGCCCAAGACCGCCGAAACACTGGCTCCATTTAGTTAAAACAACATTCGATGATTAATTGTTGGCAATCGAAGGAAGTTAGTCAATTGGATTGATGACAGTTAGCTATTGGGAGTGGTGGTATTCATTTGATTGATTGGAAAAATTTAGAGGATGTAAGCACCGAAATGTTGGCAAAAAAGATAAGATGCTAGTTGCTGAATCCACCGATAGTGATGGCGGAAAGAGGGATAAAAATAAATTTTTTAAAGAAATTTTTCTAAGTTGTGAAATTATTGGCAATCAACTAATATTAGAGGATTGAATCGCCAATGATTAGCCAATGAGGTCATCGAAATGTCATCGTCATCGGTGAAATTTAGTTCTTTGGGGAGCCGATGTGGTGGAAGAAAAAGAAGAAAATTCCCGAAAATTTTCTAAGTCATGAGACCATCGACGATCAAAAAAGTGTAGCTGATTGGTTCATCGATGACTAGAAGATGGGATCACTGACAAATAGGGGATGAATTTATCGAATTCTAGTGAAGTGGATTGGTGATTATTAGTTGAAGGAAGAGTCGTAGTTTTGGTGGAGATCTTCCGAAGACTGCCGAAACGTCAGCGAAACTTATTTCTTTGATGAGTCAATGCCAAGAAGGAAATTTTTCCAAAATTTCTAAGTGATGGAATCATCGATGAAATTTAGACAATGAAGGCATCGACGTGGATGAGAAAGAAGAAAATTTTTGAAAAATCATCTAAGTGTTGAGCCCATCGGCGATCGGAAAAAGTTAGAAGATTAGAGCACCGATCGGTGAAAGTTAGTTAACGGAACTACCGAAACGATGACTCATTTAGTCGAAACCATCGATGAAATTTAGAGGATGGAGCCATTGATGTGGCGGCTAACATCAAAAGAATTAGTTGTTTTGGTCATCGATGAATGAAATCAGAAGAAATTAGTTGTTCATGCGTCTGCCGTTGCGGCTATCTAGTGGACTATCCTTTCGATAGATAGAGGCTTCAACTGTCGATGCTGTGATCGCCAACACATAAAGTTTAGAGCTCTGATCTATCGACATGTTTGTGGACCATAGACACCATAGTGTATCTATTGAACTCCCTTGCGAATGACTATGCGACTAACCGTTTGATGAGCGAGTGGGTCCGACCGCCGATGCCGCAGTGGTTAGTTTCTCTGACTACCGATGTCGTAGTGGTTAGTTTCTCTTACCACCGATGTCGTAGTTGTTAGTTGCTTTGAATGCTGACAGGGAAATGGCCCACAGAAACCATAGAGAATTCGTTGGCCGTTGTTGCAGCTGCCTAGAGAACTAGCCGCCCAATGTATAGTGGATCCGATCATCGATACAACAATGTGGTAGTGCTTATCAGTATCGATCAGTACTAACAGTCTTGGGAAGCGTCGATATTAGTCCAAAAGTTAGACAACGAAGGACCCAACATGTTGGAGGAAAATAGGTAATCAGACTATCGATGAGCAGTGGAGAAAACTAGTTGTGTCAACTGCCGAAGTGTTGAAATTTTTGATGGGATGAGATCCTATTTAGCAAAGGAATTTTGGGGTTTTTATTTGGGATTTTTTAGATATTTCAATGATTTTTCAGTGAAATTCTCAGTAGTCTTTCAGCAGCTTCAGGGATGAAAAGGAAGAAAAATCCTAGGTGGCTAAAGTTAGCATTCCAAACCAAAATACATTGGTGTGGTTTTCACACCTGAGGTCAGAATGAAGCATGTGGATAGGCAATGGAAAGCTTATTCAGTAGGGAACAAGGGAGAGTCACCAGAATTTGAATGCAGAGCAGAAAGGTACTAGCAGTTGCTTGGAAAGTGTGTTGCTGTCAATATGGACAATTTGGGAATCACATGCCTATAGGTAGCAAGACCATGAAGTCAAACCAGCTATTGTGTGGAAGAGGAGTTCGATGCAAGGATGAGGGACTTGAAAAGGGAAATTTTCTTAAACCCTGGCTTGCTAATTATAATTAAATTTTATAATTTTTGTACATAAAATGTATGAGGATATTCCTTGCATGCATAGGATATTACATGTTGGTAAGAGTAGTGATAATTATACATTTATAATGAACCGCTAGTGGTAAATATTGCATTGGTGTTGGCACTAGTGAAAAAACCAACGACAACCTGGACATGGCTGAATATGTTTCTGATGCTGACAAATGTGACCAGCAACCCTATCGAGAAAGGGATAAGGTAATAAGTATGGAAGCAGAAGTTGGTGAGAGAATTCTGCAATCTCCTGCAAGAGACCAACCAAACTGGTAATGTCAATGGTGTAAGTAGGATCCATGTAGGTAATGGTTTAATTTTGACATTTGCATGGAGTGGTAAAAGAAAGAGGTCTCATACCATGTGGTTATTTAAAATTTATTCTAGATTCATACAGAAATGTATCATGCCTGTATATGTTGTTATGAGCTTAGTAGCCCAAAGAAAGTAAGTACTGATGGTCTTGATTATAATAATGCATCCTATATGAAGTAGTCATGGCTAGGCCATGAATGGTATGTTTGAATGCATAGTATTCCTGAATCAATGCAAGGTAGAATTGAGTGGATATGCATTAAAAGATTTTATAAATCTTGTAGTTATGCATTGAATGGATGCATATCAAAAGTATGAGTAAATGTTGTAGATATGCATACATAAGTATGGGTGTAAATGTTGTGATGCATTGCATGAATTCATCGAGATAGTGCATGTGTCATTATGAATAACTAATGGCTGAAATGATGAATTGATGATAGTTTTGGAACCATTTCAAGAGCTATTATGGATGCAGGATAGTAAGTGCATGAAGAGGGTAGTCATGATCGATTGGATGCCGGAAATTCTCTATGGAAGGGCAAAGTGGTACAAATGATATGCTTGTGAAGTAAGGAGTATCTAAACGTTTCATTTTGGCATAAATTATGTGACCTTGCAACTTTAGTAGGATAATTATTCGTGTGAAGTAAATGAGCTTTGGTATTATTGATACGCTAATAGCTGGAAGTATTTGAATTCTATAATTCTGAAAATGCTTTAGTGATTGTTGCAGCAATGGAAAAAGTTATATGCATCAAGACTTACTAAGTGTTTGGCTAATTGAAGTTAAGATTTCAGGTAGATTGTCGGGGCATAGCAAAGTGGGTAAGACCATGACAAAAATTGGAATCTACAATGTCAAAGAGCCAAACCTCATGAGAAGAGTCTCATGGTTGTGAAAATAGTTTGTATGCTGAATGAATTGTCAATTTAAATTTGTAAATTTTAGATTTGAGAAATTGCTGACAACTACTAATCACCATTGGCTTGCATAGAATTGTGTCAGGAGGACACATTGTAAGTGGGTGTTCATGTTATGCTAGTTAGAACAAAATTATAATGGGCATAGTGGTGCTGCTTACAAGAGACCCACAAATGAGGATCACCTCATTTCCAAGTAAATCAATTTATGTAGTAAACAGAATTGCAAATTCCTATTGAATTTAATTACTAATGTCATTGCTTGGTTATGGAACAATCAAATTTGTATTATATTAGTAGATAAGGATTGTATTTGACTATTTGGATACTTGAAAAATGTTCCAGGGGTACACATTGTAGGAATATCATGTGTGATGGCCTACAGGAGCCAAACTTCATACTGAGGTTTTCCCTTATCTTGGAAATGGGTTTCGGGTGAAACTCCGTTGGACATTTTGGAAAATGTCTCATCTGCACTACTTGTTTGGTAAGCAACATGAATGAGATGGTATAGGTTATGTCGATAAGACATGTGTGGATATGAAATGTAAAAAGGATTTGGGATGGAAAACCGAGGGATCGTGAACTCATAGAAGGGAGCCCCCATTCTCCCTTAATGAAGGAATACTGCCTTGACAAATGGATAAGTGTTATGTGACCTTAGCTAAGAATATGCATGTAAAATTGTTAAAATTCCATATGTAGAGCATGTTTTGATTTTATTTCCATTATGACCTGTTACCCCAAAAATCCCCCACACAACTCTTAATGGTCTACACCACCCAAGGACACCATCCCACAACACTCATTTCACTCCATAAGACCTTCCATGACCTTCCATTTGACCCCCACACCTCCAAAAGAGCCCAAGGATGAAGAAAAGGGCTAAAAACCTCAAAAAAGAGCCCAAAATAGAACAGAGGAGCTAAATCCCTCAAAAAGGGGCTAAAATCGTGAACGGGGCTAAAGTTAGGGAAAAAGGGGCTAAAGCCTTGACCAAGGGATTAAAACCCTAAAACCCCTTGGAAAAACTATATAAGGAGGGCGGGGGGTCACTCTTAAAATACTCCTCACTTGCTTATTGTTATGCTGCCCGTGGATGCTTTGAGACCTCTTGCTCTCAAACCACCCACTCGCCCTCTCCTTCATCTCCATTTCTCCAAGCCATTGCTCCCCAGCCAAGAGAGAGGTGCTCCCATGAGTTAGGGCATGGTGGCCCATTTCCACCTAAGTGAGGTATAACTTATTTTTATGCAGTTTTATTTGCTTATTTTTTTTTCTAATCAATATTTCCGTTTGTAGGTTTTCCATTAACTTTGTTTGTAGGTTGTTTTCATGATAGTATAGGTTTATTTTGTAGGTTTTGGAGGTGGAAACCTAACCCGCTGTGTGCAAAGGGGTTCATAAGGGCTGCATATCCATATTTATTTCTATTATTTTCTCTTATATGTAGTTTACAATAGCTTCCATTTACTTGTTCTAGTGTATCTTAGCTTAGTTTCAATTCGCAGCTTTGTTTCATTCAATTTTACTTTTGTTTTTTACTATTTTCTAAGGGTAGAAACTTACCCTTGTGACCTATAGCCACAAGAGAGACATTCTTACCCCTGTAGTGAGGATAAATTCTCACTACATCTTTGGCGACTCCACTGGGTCGATCCCACAGAATCCCTAGGCCACAAAGTTCAAATTTTCAAGTTTTTCAGTTTTTACCCTAGTTTTCAGAAATGTTAGTTTAGATCTGTTTAAATCCACTTTATTTCTTGTCTTTGTCAGTGCCAAAGCATTTTATAGGATCAGCTGAGTCAAACTGACCCCAGTACCAGTTACTGTCGGTAAGATCTGCCCCTGCAGCACCAAAACACCCCTTTTCAGAGCAGGTCACTCTTATCGGGGAAAAAGGTGAGGCAAGGCGCAATTAATTAGTAGACAGGTGCACCCAGGGCACATTTAATCCTCAAACAGGCATGAATTCACCCCAAGATATCAAGTTGCAGCTGTTTTGGCATTTTATGCAACCCCTTCACTCATTTCTGGAATAATATCACGACCCCCTCACGGGATTTAGTCAGAAAGGTGCGGCCTGTCACACTAAAGTTGTTTCTGAGTTTAATTAGCAGAAATTTTCAATTTCAAAGGACTGTCAGTGTGGCCTAGCCGCCTCCTTCCTCCATTACAGGTCTCTATTAATTCCAGTTTTCATTTTTTTTGCAAGTAAATCAATGAAGAAATGTGTGTATGCTAAATAAATCACTAAGGTTTAATAAAATGAATTAGCCTAACTAAAAGTAACATAAAATTAACCATATTGCTTCCCCCTTCCTCCTCTACCTAGTCATCACCCTCTGGGGTATTCTAGGATACGACGAAGGGATAGCTCGTATAGATCTATGCATTCCATGGCATTTTTCCCAAACCATTCAAACCAGGTGACCTGGAAGGTACGAGGGGTAGAGAAGGAGGGCTTCTCATGGTGCTAAGAATCCTCCCTGCTTGAACAACCTAACACTTGGGAGGTGAACTAAGGATATATGGATGGGATTAGTCCCATTGTGTTGAGAGCCCAGCACCTTCTCTTGGTTGAAGAAGAATACCACTGAGAGGTAGACACTTAGTTAGGCCAACAATTTAGGGTTAATCACAATATTTGCTTATGAATTTCTGTTTATGTTTGCATACAAAACCATGATGTGAACTATACCATGAATTCATAAACCATATTGCAAACCAAATACCAGAGCAAAAAAGCAAACCATCACACCATACCAATTAATTAACCCAACTCAGTTCATGACACTGAGTAAGCCTTAAAATTTACCAAATTTAAACTAAGTTCAATCAAAATCTACAATCTTTGAGGACATAAGTCCCTAAATACTTTAACTATGGGAAGTACTTGGGCTTTTCCCAGAAACTCATTGTGAGGAGTACCATAGGAACCCAAAAGTAGCTGGCCACTGAGAGGAATTGCCAAACAAAATGGGCAACGACCCCTTCCGATTGAGTAGAGTTACCCATGAGGAACAAGCCAAGCACTGACTTCTGGCAGTCTTGGTTTTCGAGAGACCACCTTTAGCTAGTAGGAAGCCATTGAAACTGGGGTCCAAATTTCATACCCACTAGTTTCATACACACAAGTAAAAAAAATAGATCCTCCACGATCTTCCTCACGCCTAAGAGGTGAACCACCACCATTTGGAACACTCAGTTGGCACTATTGTAGCCATTCTCAGTGATATCCCACACCATCAGAGGGCCACACAGCCCCTGATTCAGATTCAAACCCATATCAGTTTGAACAAGACCTCAACACCGCACCATCCAACCCCATGGCTACCACAAATCCGGATCCATTTTTCGATCTAACCTTAGCAAGTGGACCCATGTCCACATCAAAACCTATCACCCACAACGTGGCAAGCAGCCCAAGTGTAGTTATGGAAACTATCATTAGCCAGTTTCCACCACCAATAGTGACCAACCAATATGGCCTAGTGGTAACAGATGGGGGCAGTGGCCCCTCCACACACATTGTCCCCCCTACCATGCAAGGGGACAGTGCACGAACCACCCACATTTCCCCTACCAAAATTGATGGGGGAAATGCCCCCACTACTCACACTATCCCACCCCAAACACTTGGGGGTATTGTCCCATCCGCCATGGTACCACCACAAGCACCCTAAGCTGTGCAGATGCACTATGCACCTGCAAACCCCACCCCCATTGTGGCCCCATCCCACATCAACTTGGGGTCAAATTTTCCCTTCATGGCTCATCTGAACTTTCCTGACTTCGCTAGATTAACAAATGATCCCATCCGCCACCAAGATTTCTGGCCACCTATGCCGATGAGGCTGCCATCACACATCCCAAAGTTTGAGGGAAAAGCCAGGAAATGTCCCCAAAATATTATAATGACATTCCATCTATGGTGCTCATCTTATAGCATCATAGAAGACTCCATCAAGCTGAGGATGTTCCAACGCACCCTCACAAGTGCTGTGGCCAAATGGTACATTGAGCTGCCACAAGCGAAGTACCCCTACTTCAACTCCCTAGCCTTCATGTTCCTACAGTATTTCCAACTCCTTGTCAGATATGATGAGGGGGTGGAGATCCTGCTATCTTGTCGCCAAAACATAGCCACTCACATCACTGACCATATTCATGAGTGGTGGTGGTGTCGCAGCTTATATAAGATCCAACTTCATGACAGGATCTTCTTAGATTTGTTCCTCAAGAATTTTCTCCCACCCATTGCAAAGGATGTCACATCTGAATGTCCCCAATTTGAAGAAGAGGCCATACTGAAGGCCGAACAATTTGACGTCATCTACGCCCAGTCAGGATATTTATATACTGTCATTCCGGATGGTCCCCATCCAAGTACCTCTTACCACGACACACCGGGGGAATCCAACGTAGTGGATGGCATCATAGGGTCAGTCTCCCAACAAACACAACCTTGATGGACACCACCTCTCATAGCACTGCAGCCAAGCAACACGGCTAATGTTGCTTATCAAAACCAAGCTCCGGACTATGCTACAATGATGTCTCAGTCCGAGGCAACATCCTCTTATGCACAACCTACACCACCGAAGTAGGTTCAGGCCATGGCTTGGCTAACACAACAATATGTGGGGAAAATTCCCACAATTGTGGCACCACCACCCCCACAAATATACTATGCACTACCAGTGAAACAAGTCCAAGCCCCTGCCCCCCCTCCACCCGCTCCATTGGGACAAGTGTTCGCACAGCAAAACTGTCCCAATTAGCATGCCCCCAACAATCAACAAGGGAAAGCTAGAAACAACCAGCCCTTTAACTAAGGTAATAACCAACCACAGGGAGGCGGTCAGCAATAGAACCCTCCCGATAATGCCGCGGCCAACCGACCAGCCCAAAACCCCCCAAGGAAGAATGCACCAAGATGTAATGCTCCATTCCACACAAACCAACCTTGTACACTATGTGATGTCTATGGGAATTATAGGTTTGAGTTCCCCCTCATGGCACATGCTAAGCACGCCATTCAAAATGAGGCCCAACAGGCCACTAATGCCCCAACCCAACCAAGCACCACAAAGACCTCCTCCCATGGTCCTCCAAAACCCACTACAAGTCCAAGGATTGGTGGAAACCACTCCCCTTCCCTAGGCCAATCCCAATGCTTCGAGGGCATCTCCCATGACTGAAACAAGTGTTCATCACCCGATGACCATGACCACTGAAGAGGTCAACTTACAGACTAGATGAAATCAGTATGGTACCACCACTAAACCTGCTGACTCATCGAAAACATCCATGTCTAAGACAACCAACCTACCTCTCCAGTTACCCCCATTCCCACGCCCCCCATACGTAGAATTGCCAATAATGCCACAACTAGAGATACAGTCAGCTATAGCATTGTGGATGATTTGGCCCAAACACCAACCGCCATGTCCACTCTTGAGGTACTTAAAACATGCCCAACACAATGGAAGGCCTTACCAGTTGCTCTAGGGGCAGTAGACCCCTCCGATTCCAAGATAATCACATTTGACACATAGAATGGAGAGCCGTGCATGCCCTCCACTATCACCTTCCAAATCTCAGTATCCATCTGAAACTTGGTTCTGCACCGATGCATAGTGGATGAGGGGGCATCCACGTGCATCATGTCTAACTTGGTTTGGTATAAAATTGGATCACCGATTTTGCAACCATCCTCCGCGACTTCGATGGCTTGTGATGGACACCCCACTAAATCCCAAGGAATCCTCCCCCATGTCCCCATCACATTAGTTGGGAAGACAGTCGTGATCGACATCGAAGTCATCAACGCTCAATTGGATTACAACCTCCTCCTTGGGAGGAGTTACATGATGCCATGTGAGTCATCGTGTCAACTATCTTAGACCTCATGATGTTCCCCCATGAAGGGAAGATTGTGATGGTTGACCAACTTACCTACCATGATCTGCAAGGGTTAACAACACCTACCAATGTTATCCCTACCATCACCACCACCGAGCCACAAGGGGTGACCACTCATGCTAATGCCATCCCTGCAACCAACACTGTGGTTGAAAACACACCAGATTCCCCACCATTGAATGTGAGCCCTGGGTTGTTTACCAATCACACCATGATGACTCCTTTCCCATTGGTGTCACCACCACTGACACAAAAGTAAACTATGGAATTGTGCATGGTCTCATTAAGCACTGCTGCATCCAAACGACAACTGCAACCGCAGCCCCAACCACAATCACAACATCGTTGGTAGCTGCAATGCCAACAATAGCTGTAACATCATCTGCAGTAGTAGCATTACGTGCAGGCGCAACCACAACCTCACCCCCACATGCAACCAGCTGGGAGTTATGTGGGCTTATCTCTGGTCCATAGAATTCCCTTCCTCTTTCCCCCACCTGGTGTCATGAGCATGCCAATCATGGCCACCTTAAGCCTACCCAACCTTATGTTGGGGATCTCTGTGTGGTATATGGATCCACTAGCTCAAGCAGCCATGCCCCAGGTTGTGTTAACTCTAGTGAAACCTATTGTGATTGAGTCTCTCCCACACCCGGTCTGCATAAGCCAACCACCACACTAGCACCTACACCATCCCAACCCAAAAGGGCGAGGGGGAAGAACGCGAAAGCCACCATAAAACCACGACCATTCCCACCTTGTGCCATCTATGAACAACAGGTCCATCCAACTTAGGGTTTCCATAAAATCTTAGTAATCCATGCACATCTAGATGCCATGGATATGAATGAAAATATCCCCATGGTTGAACTCCCAACCGTGCCAGTAGTAAAGAACAAGGAATTAAGGACAAACCATGCTTGTGCCCTTTGTGGCTTGTATGGACATTACTCCCACCATTTCCAAGACCTCCCCAAATTTCGAATGGCTCTTGCTGACCTCCATCACCATTCCCTTGATTCTGAGATCACCTTGATTGAAAAATTTCACCCACCACCACCTCCTTTGTCCGACACCATGTCCATTTACATGATGTCTAGTTCCCCCAACCAGCTCATCCTCATCTCCAATGATGGTCTATTAGACCTATCACTTCGTTGATTCAATAATGATGAGTAGATCCTTGAATATCTGACCATCCCAGAATACCATTGGGACGACATGCACCATTGCTCGTTCTTCCTCTCGGAAGAGCTTGTGTTGTAGTCTGACCAGTTTTCTGTGGAGACCAAAGATTTCATCCATGGGAAGGTTGAATAGTTCAAGAACCCAATCCCAGCACCAAATGCCTTCGAATAAGGGAACATGGAAAAAATTTCACCAACCATTAAAACCAACATCTCAACCAACTTTGAGATTGTTGAAGAAATCATGCTGGGGACATCTTGCTCCCTGGAAGAGGTCGATGCCTATACTGCTCTCTTCCAATAATTCCATGACATCTTTTTCTTGTCATAGACTGAAATGCCTAGCTTAGATCCATCCATCATGAAAAACCACATCGACATATGGCCTACTGTGGCACCTGTCCACCAAAAGCAATGGCCCATCCATCCATCCAAAGTGGTTATGGTAAAATCTGAGACAAAGAAGCTGCGCACAACCGGCTTCATTTATCCCATTGCATACACAACTTGGGTTTCTAATCCTATTCTTGTGAATAAAAAATGAGGTACCATTCGCATTTGCATAGACTTCTGCAATCTCAATGGGGCATGTCCCAAAGACAACTTCCCCACCCCGTTCATTGATCAGATCATTAATGCATGCATTGGACATGAGGCCTTCTCCTTCATGGATGGTTTTTCCGGATACAACCAGATCCAAATCAAGAAAGAAGTCCATTGCAAAATGGCATTCACAACTCCATGGGGCACATTCACCTACTGAGTCATTCCCTTTGGCCTAAAAAATGTTGGAGCCACCTTCAAGCCCGCCATGACGCACTGATTCCGTGATCTTACTCACATCATGTTGGTGTGTTTCGACAACCTCATTGCGCGGTCGCAAAGCCACACACAACACATAGATGACTTGCAACAAGTCTTAATGCGATGTTGCCAGTATAGGATCCGCTTGAACCCATTCAAGTGTGTTTTCTATGTCCCCATAGGCCGTCTCTAAGGATTCATCGTGTCACACAAAGGAATGACCACTAATCCTGAGAAAGTCCAAACGAATTTCCCCCTAACATCTCCCCTTTGAGTGACAACGTTCTAAATTGTATTATAGTATTTTCATTTCTTTTTTACACATTTTTCCCTGATTGAGTCTTATGTATCATTTCCTCACTGCTTCAGATGGATCACTCCTCAGATTGCTATATGGGATTCGCAGATGGAGCAAGCAGATGGTACCCGAACCTTGCCTTGGCTGCATGGGTAATCTACTCCCCATCGCACGAGTTGATCCACATCGACAAAATATGCGTGGGCACCATGACCAACAACTAGGTGGAATATGATGGTGTCAATGGCCTCTTGGCCGCTGCTCTACAATTAGGAATTTACCATCTCAATGTCTTCTTAGATTCTTAGCTACTTGTTTCTCAACTGAACAACCATTACCAAGTTCGCTATCCCTGCCTATTTAGAAAGTACCTGCGCACTAGACACATGGTCAAAACATTTGAATCCATCACATTCACACATGTTCCCAGGAACCTCAATCGTATCACAGATCAAATGGCTAATGATATTCTAAATTGGCACATCCACAACAACATATAGGAAAAATACAAAGAATAACATAATGCATAATCATGTCTAAAAATACACACACACAGTGTAATAATACCTCACATAGCAATTTCCATTACACAACATAATAAAAGGACTCACATAATAAAACCATAAAAGCGCATCCACGTGCATTAAAAATATATATAGATATAAATCCATAAGTCACATGTCCACAATATGTCCAATACAAAAAGAGAGAAGCTACATATGCTTTCTCAATAGGATATACATAAGCGGCACAAACCCCTAAGGGAACCTATCCACTAAGGGCCAGCCCCATAAGGCTATCAATCCGATTTATACCCATCATCTGACTCGGACTCATCATCTTCTGAAGAAGACGAATCCAATGCAAGAACACCACCTCTCGCCGTCCGACGAAAGTGCTCACATGCCACTACCATCTTCCTCATCACACCTGTCATCTCAGGAGGAATATTGTGAACATCAGTAATAAAGTTGGTATTCAGGTGCTTCCAGCTAACATATGACACTCCATTAGCCACCTCCATGTATGAAATTGGCCCATCCATGTCCTGCTATCACCTACAAGGGTTCCCGAAAGGGGCCGCCGCAGGAGGTACGGTAATAACCCGCCTTTGATGCCCAGGTGGCGGGCGAGGACCAACATCTACACACACAACCAAGGACACCATCAATTCACATACATCAACATGAAAATCACTAACCAGCTCAACTATACTATGCACAAAGATGAACATAAAAACATCAAGCATACATACCAGCTGGTCCCCAATCCTAACCAGGAGGTCGAGGAATCTCTGGATCTCCCTGGAAGTCCATACCTGCATACATGTACTCCTCGATCACCAAAGGTAGCTGGAGCCACTCCTCCAACAACTTCTCCATGAAGAAGTGGCCCACTCTACCACCACCCTCATCAATCATGCTCTGTCACCACCTATACATCCTCAGCTCTCGCGGACTACTGTCCTATACAACCTGATGAGGATGAAGTGTAGGTACTTTCTCAAAGAAGAAAGCACATAGAAAGGAGCCAAATCAAAAACCAATGCCACTAGTCTTCAACCTGTTCAGCTGGCACCGAACAACCTGTAAGTACCTCTGCCCCCATGCATAATAAGTGCCACCAATGGTATGCTCGACTAACTGCAGCTGACCACCAAAAATATTGTGGCTCCCCATCGAACCCAAGATGCGCTATAGTAAAGTCCCTACCACCTGTGTGGACAACTCCTTAATGTCACACATCAGGATGTAATAACCACACAGATACGTCGTAGCGTAATAGTGTCTCTTGCATAAATCCTCTAATGTCTCCCTTCGAGACAGTACAGGAGCCAATTCACCAACTACTCCCAATATTGGGAGCCCAGTAATGAAGTACACATCCTCCAGTGTAATGTCAATACGCTATCCTTGGAAGAGGAACACCTCCTCAGTAACATCCCAAAGACTGATCATAGTTTGCATCAACAAACCCAAGCTCTGCATGAGTGAAATCTACATGAACTTCAGTAACCCACAATGGGTCAGTGTATCTCTAACACCCCCATCTTGTAATGATGCATCTCTGACTGGCTTGCAGTTTCTCTCCCTCGATTTGATATCCACCATCCTGCACAAGGCAAAAACCCTGATGTCAAACCTCCCCACCATCAAAAAACCACCCAAAGAGGGCCAGGGCGCACTTAACTGAGTAAAAGGGGAACCCAGGGTGCTCATAATGGCCCAATAGGTGCACCCAAGGTGCACCTTTCCCTTTGAAATGAGTGACTTGGCGCATTTGAAACCCCAAATAGCTCATGGGGGGCCTCCATGTGGTCAAATCCAGTAAAAAATGCATCAAAATGAAGAGGTTCAGTGAGAGCTTTTACCTGCTAGTCCCGGCTTGCGAAACCATCGATTAGATCAAGAAAAATAATAAAATGAAGAATTAGGGCCCACCTCTCCAACTCCACAATGAACAGTAACAATGACACTTCACCATGTGGACCCTCCACTTTTATAGGCCCCATTTGACCTAATTTCTTTCGATCGACATAACAGGACCATACAGACTCCGTTTGAGACACCGTTCACGCCATTGGTTTCAAAATTCCACCCTCTATCTAGTTATGAGACCATTGTCTCATGTTTAAATAGTCAATTTTGGGACCATTTCCCACTATTCACCTAGATTCATGAGCCATGACATAATGATGCGAGTGTCTACGGACTGGTACTCATATCACATTTCTCGATTGCAACTTATGCGAGTGATCGGGCCGCTGCCCATTAAGGATTGTACCATATTTTACTTTTTATAGTTATAATTGTATTTTTTCAACGCACCTTACGTGGACATCTAGACCATCGTCCACAAAGCCCTTTGTTTTTCTTTCCATGTATTTGACATAGAAGTGTCCTCGGGTCGCTGCCCATTTAGGAATATAATTTTATCTTTTATTTTGTATTTTTAACACATAGATTGTCTTTTCCTTTCACCACACCTTACATGGACCTCTGGACCACTGTCCACAAAAAAATTTCTTTTCTTGCATGTATTTGGCATATAAATGCCTTCGGACTTGTACTTACATCTCATGTGGTAAAGTCCATCCACATTAACACACACACACGCTTTCTTGACCTCTGTCCAAGAGCCACCTTGGTTTGGGTGCCTCTACCACATCATCTCGCAAGCCTCTGCCATGATCTATCCCACGCATGTATAGGTGTGTTTGAGAGCCTTCTTCTCTATCCATACTACACAGATGACCTTTGGACCTCTATCCACCATCCCAACACGGGGCACCGCTCGTGCCACCGCATTCGGTTGACCACATTGGAGTTTCCTTTAATCTCTTTTCTGACTCCTTAAAACAATGAAAAGATCATCGAGCGTAGCTACTTCCTCTCCTGCTTGCTAAAGTATAGGAAAGAGCATCTACATCGTCTCATTTACCTCCTTTTGTGGACCATGTAGACCATTTCATGAAAAGGACGTCCTTGTCACACTTGATCCAAGACCGTTCCCCTCTGCATACTTTTGTGCTTTCTCAAGCAGAAGGGCCATACTTTACGAAAAACTCACCACCATTTGTCATTAAGCTCTTTTCCAGCTATTTCATCAAGAAAATATTGCCGAGCAAACTTGGTTTTGTTCATGCTCATAAAAGTATTTGAATTAGTGTCCATTCAGTGTAGGTTTAACCTTTTCCGGCCTGATTCGACTACCAATGGTAAAGAAGTCTCTCATCCCCTCCAGGATGGGAGAGCTCTCCTATGTATACTTTTATCCTTTTTTGGGCATAGGAGACTAACAACGAAAAAGATCCCCCACTAGAGTCTTCTTCGTGCTTTCAGACTCTCTAAAATTGAAAGCACCATTGAGCACTTACTTTCTTGGGCTCACCAAAAATCCATGAGATCATACCACAATGGTGTCCCTAGATGCCACCCCACAGAAAAAAGTTTGGCAACATCCCCACATTGGGTTTGCTTTGTTCAGAGTACTTTCCAATGTGTCTTCCTTGGATCCCATTAGTATCAAAAGTGTCCACCTCCTCCAAGTATTTCTCATCTGCAGCAACATTCCTGGTATTATAGCTATGACCCCATTCCCATGAGTCAGTTTCATTTTCTACCTGGTCTGCCCTACCATCATACTCTGAACAAAGGAAGTTTGAGTCTCCCACTCCCCCCCTACCCCTATTTAGTTTTCCCCTTCCCTCCCCTTCCCCCCCAATTTAGTGAGTTAGTCCATAGACTGATACACATCTTTCGGTTATCCCTCACACTTCTGGTCAAGGAAACATCATTTCCTTGACTAGGGGTAGGTATCCCTCTATCGACACCAACACACATGTTCTAGAGGACAGACCCACAGGTCCCTATACCTTGGTTTCATTAACATCATTGATGAGTTCCTTGAACCACTTGAGAAGAGTCCTTAGTGCCTCTTGGGATGGTTGTTTCTCAGATGCTCGAATTCAACTCCATCACAGCACCATTGATATTTGTACAGGGTTTGTTCCACATAGTACTTGGCCAAAGACCCCAGATGTCACCCGACTCTAGCACATTGGTGAGTCCACTCGAGGGACCTAAACAGGTTATGTTTCTTGTGATTTCTGGGTTACATTGGGGACAGTGATCAGAAGCCCCAATAGTGCTTCGATATACCTTTATGATTGATGCAGCATACTTGTACCATAGTGAATCTAACTCTCAATCAGTGAGTCCACACAACTATGCACTAGATCCAGTAGACTGTTAGTTAGGAATATATAACATTCCATGAGAATGCCATGGGTCCAATGTACCAGATCAGTATGGTATTCAGCCTCACATGAGAGGAAACCATCATTGTAACATCAATTGTTTATAATCGGCTCTTGTATTTTAGAGCATATATTAAATGATTCTTTTGACATTGTCACGAGCATGGGAATGCCTGCCTCGTCCATCTACATGTCACACATTTATTGTATCTCACCCATTGATGGGAACCAAATTTATACAAAACCAAAAACCACCATGCCCTAGCCCTAGAAGCACCACCTATTTCCAGCAAATCCTATGATGTCTGTCGACCATACGTTGAGCTCCTGCCCTTAAACATTAGGTGGCAAGCTATTAACCCACAAATCCCCCACACAGCTCTCAATGGCCTACACCACCCAAGGACACCATCCCACAGCACTCATTTCACTCCATAAGACCTCCATGACCTTCCATTTGACCCCCACACCTCCAAAATAGCCCAAGGATGAATAAAAGGGATAAAACCCCCCAAAAGAGCCCAAAATAGACCCCTAGGAGCTAAATCCCTGAAAAACAGGATAAAAGCATGAAAGGGGCTAAAGTTAGGGTGGAAGGGGCTAAAGGCCCAAAAAAGGGGCTAAAGCCTTGACCAAGGGCTTAAAACCCTAAAACCCCTTGGAAAAACTATATGATGGTGGAGGGGTCACTCTCAAAACACTCCTCACTTGCCTATTGTTATGCTATCCATGGATGCTTTGAGACCTCTTTCTCTCAAACCACCCACTCTCCCTCTCCTTCATCTCCATTTCTCCAAGCCATTGCTCCCCAACCAAGAAAGAGGTGATCCCATGAGCTAGGGCATGGTAGCCCATTTCCACCTAAGTGAGGTATAACTTCTTTTTATGCAAGTTTATTTTCTTATTTTGTTTTCTAATCAATATTTCCATTTGCAGGTTTTCCATTAACTTTGTTTGCAGGTTGTTTTCATTATAGTATAGGTTTCTTTTGCAGCCTTTGGAGGTGGAACCCTAACCCACTGTGTGCAGAGGGGTTCACAAGGGATGCATATCCATATTTCTTTCTATTATTTGCTCTTAGATCTAGTTTACAATAGCCACCATTTACTTGTTCTAGTGTAGCTTAGCTTAGTTTCGATTTGTTTCAGTCATTTTTACTTCTGTTTTTTATTGTTTTCTAAGGGTAGGAACCTACCCTTGTGGCCTATATGCACAAGGGATCCATTCTTACCCCTGTAGTGAGGAGAAATTCTCACTACATGACCGATTTATTGATTATGAATAGGGCCTACATGGCACACACCGGAAAAGGGTGCACACTTTCCCGAAGTCGGATCATGAAAGGGTTTTCAATATTGATTACACCCTAGGGGGTGGACGCACTCCTTATGTCTCAATACTTGATAGTGAATGATGTGAAATATGATTACAGTTTTAGAGAAATAATGTTGATGAGTTTGGTTATATTTCTTATGTTGTTAGGATAAACAGATGCAGTCTGGTGTTGCACACTAAATGGACAATGGCTTGGGCTCATCCTCCCTTCTACTGAAGAGCACAAAGAAGGAGACGTTCCAGAGGGACTGAAGAGCAGAAAAGGGAGTGGTTTCTTATGTTGTATGGGGTAATGGAATTAGAGTTCGATGTTGGAAATGAAACCTAGAAATGGCAATGGTAAAGTTGCAAGCCCAGTCAGTGTGAAGGTGTACTGGATGGACGGTCTGATAAACCCAACTGTAGGTTGCCTTGATTGTGTAATTATTTGATGTTGTGGAAATTGTGGAAATGTTACAGTGTTGGCTTGACTACCTGTAGTCTGATAAACCCTACTATTAGCCGGCTTGGCTAAGTATCCTGATAAACCCAATATTGTATTGGCTTGATTGGCTATGGCCTGATAAACCCAATTGTGTATTGGCTTGGCTGGACGGTCTGATAAACCCAACTGTAGGTTGGCTTGATTTTGCTTGATATATATAAAAGGATGTTGTGAATTAGCCTGCGTGATGACCAAACATCCAAGTCCATAGGGGAATCCAAGGCTTGCAAAGTGAAGTAGGATCCTATGGACCAAAGAGGAAATTCACAATACAAATAAGTATTGGATTATTTTGCAATTTCTTGCTTATGAATATACATCCGTATATGATTTGGTTATGATATTCTAAGATATTGTTTAAGAGATAAAAAACATTGAGAATAAACTAAACATGTGAATCCATTCAATGTTTGAATATAGGTATCGCTTGGAGCAAGGACTGTGAGAGCATCCTAGGGGTGCATGTGGACATGTGACTATCCTCAAGAGCTCAGAATGAGCAGTAATGAAAATGGCACTAGTGAGACTATGAAGGTCTTGGCAGCCGAGACAAACCATGTGGGGAGGCTCCATGGTTGAGAGGTCTAAAATAGACTGAAGACACTAAGTGTCATGACCAAGAGGGATTGGTCTAGCATTCATGGTGAAGTGAAAGAGGCTAAGAGCATGAAAACCACAGGGGTGGTGTGGGTTCTAGGATGGAACAAGACAAAGAGGGGAAAAAATTTTGCCGGTCTCTCTTTCCTTTTTGATTATATATATATATATATATATATATATATACTTATGCATTGTGAAAACAAAATGTTGTTGAATGCATCTATGACTGAAAATAGAATGTGTATATTTGATTAAAGTAAATTGTGAATGCTAGAATAGTTAATTCCCTGCCCAACAATGGAAATGAATGAGCCCATGTGCCTGTTGGGAAGGCATCAAGAATATGAAAGGCTGCTTGATGAGACTTGGACTGTCATGCCAACTAGGCAATTAATTGACTTATTTTAATGCCTATATTATGCTTGGTCTAATAGAATTTCAATGATGCATGTCATAGGTGACAAAAGTGAAATCCAGTAGTGCACATTGATCATGGTAGCAGACCAAAAGCTGTTGAATTTGTCTGAAAGTCTCCTTCAGAAAATTGCCAAGACCCAAGAGAATATTGGAGAGATGCTCAAGATAGAGAAAAGGAAGAATGAGATGAACCACCAGATTTTGCAAGAATCTATTTGTTTGCAAAAGGAGGTAAAAAGATTTCTGGGAGCAATCCGTAAAGGAAAGGAAAGTGGATCAATGATGGGACATTCATCCAAGAGATCCGCTAAGAAACGTTCCAGGCATGAATACTCAAAGGAAATTGAGTAGGGAAAGATGAAGTAGCTAGCGAAATGTTGGAAATGCAGAGGACATCATTATCGTTGGGAATGCCCAACGAGGGAACATAAAGAGGGTAGTAGCCATAAAGTTCCTAGACTTGGGGATGAGTTGAAAGCTGAGAACCGGCAAGAGAAGCTCGTAGAAGCTGAGGGGCTTGGTCCTGAAAGTTCAAGTAAATAATTGAACATGGGACAAATCTGCAAAATTTTGAAATTTTGATGTGAAAAATGTATATGTATTTCTATGTATTGGAACATCAAGGACAGTGTTATTCCAAGGGGGAGGGGATTTTAATATCCTCAGTTTTGACCCCGGTTGCATTAAAAGATACATGATGTGTATATTGTAATTAATCGTGGTGTGGAGCTAAAGGCAAAATCCCCACCATCGATTTGGTTGTGTTATGTTTCGGCAATTAGGATCATTGCCGATGGTCTATTGTGTTCTTCGCGACATAATAGTTTTGGCATCATGTAAATATGCACATTAATTAAAATGAGCCTATAGCAAGCTACAATAGAGCAATGCTAATGAAAAGGGCATGATTTCCTAAGGTTAAGGGGGAGGATTGTCTAACTTGTGGGAGCCAGTGGGAGATTGCCATGTGTCAACCACCCATTTAAAGCTCCTGTTGTTAGTTAGGAGAAGTTATGGCTGGGAAGTGGTGGGTGGCAGGATTGCTAGTATTTGCCCCACATACACTCCACCAACAGGCTTGATCTTCTCTAACAGAGGGCAGGGGGACGGTCACCATTCTCTCCACTCTCCCACTTGTGGTTTCGTCTTGTTCATATTATGCAGGTAGTTGGAGGATCTGCTCTCAACCTTTGGCTGATTGTTGTCTGTGCAAGTTTTTCCCTTCATGTAGTGAGTATTGTTTTACCTCATGCTCAAGTCAGGGGTCTGTTCTCCTGCAGTGATCTTTAAGAGTAGCCTGAGAGGCACGATTTTGGCTGTGTAAGTTTTCCCCTGCCAATTTGTAGTCTACATAGGTGTTTCCCCTGTCAATGATGGGACTTTAGCTTCACTCCCATTTGTGGACTGTGTAATGCTACCATTGTTTCATTGTGAGATTGGGGCTGTTGTTCTTCCCCTGGTTTTTTGTTGATGTGTGTGCAAGTATCTTTTGGGTTTCTACTGAGTTGTTTTGGCAACGCTAGGGCTGAGAACAAATTTGAATCACCTTGTTTGGCTTGATCCGCATTCACCATCTTTGGGTTGTCACCCTGTTTCCTTTGGTTTTCTTCATAGAGCTATGAACTGATTGTTTTACTATGGGTATATAGTGGTTGGTCTTCGGACTGTGTGGAGTAGGATTGAAGGTTGGGTATGCTTAAGAAACCTGGGTTTGGGAGCCACACAAAGAGAGTTAGATGGCTGGATTTCTTCTCCACAACACGGAAGAGCATTGGCAAGGGAATTCAGGGCCTCAAGGACTGTGAAGCAAGGTGTGTGTGGATTTCTTAGAAGTTACGCTAGCTCCGGTGTAGGCATCCTTAGCTTTTCCATGAGCGTACCAGTTTAGAATTCATCCTTTACTAGCTCCTTAATAGCCTGATAAACCCAACTGTGTTGAATTGGCTGTATTGTGTATCCTTCACTATGTGTAAGCCTTCTTAGTCCATTATTCATTGGGAAATCATGCCCTTCTAGGGGGTGGAAGTGTTGCTTAGAGATTGATAAGCATGCTGGCCTATGGTTGGGTGGAACGTTACGGTGACGTAGCTGGTTGCGGGATGAGTTCTTACAAGATGAGTATTCTTGAACATTTCATCTCTGCAGTTATATTTATTATTAATGAATAATGATGAACATGTTGATGCTCGAATATATGTTTGCTTCCGCTGTATGTTGAGTAATTATGCATCCTTGCATTTTTTTTGTTTTAAGTATTTTATTTTAGCATTATATGCATGTTCTTGTTCATGGGGCTATCTCCCCATAGGTTTTTGATGGTTAGGTAGTGTCCTCCTCACAGGTTAGAGGGTCGAAGACATTACATTGGGCCATCTTGGGAAGAGTTACATCATAGATCTTATTTTCTTCCCAAGCTTGACCGTTTGGAGCATGAGGAATTTAGGGAGATTCTTAGAGAGAGGATTGGCAGCCCCAAGATTCCATTAAGTTCTCATGGTCAGATGGATGATGGGAACATGGATAGTATATCACCTACTATTCCTATCAATATCTCTCGTGATCTTGGTAAGATTGAGAATGTCTGTATTGGGGCAGAATGTTCCCATGCTAAGATTCAGTTGTATATCAAGTTCTTCAAAGAATTTCATGACATCCTTGCTTGGTCATACGAGGAAATGCCAGGTATTGACCCTCGTATTGTCTAACATGAAATTAAGAACTATCTGAATGCGAATATTATTTGACAATGTTTGCATGTAGTGAATCCTAGAAAAGCACCTGTTACCACCTAAGTTGTACTTAGTGGTTTTCTATCAAGTGAGCATGGTGAACTAGACAGGGATAACTTGTTCGGACATCAGAGAACTTTCAGTCTTGCCTCCGGGAAGCTTTGTTGTATCATATCACATGTTCATACCCCATGGGGGAATTGTAATAAATGTTCTAGCATGATAGTGTCTGTAAAAGAATCAGTATCTTAGACTTCATTTGTCAATCCAATCAGCCCAGGGTGTTTTTTCCCTTGGTTATTATTGGTTGTTGAATAAACGACTGATAATTTCTGAGTTTTTCACTCCATACCTCCAAAGTTGGGGTGGTTGGCTTGGCATTTGTGCCTATTGAGGTTATTAGAGTCTATGTGTCAATGTGTAAGCATGCTAGACATCATTTTTGAGTCATATGAACATGTCTAAGTCCCCCTCGGTGTTTTTCAATTTTTCAATTTTTCAGTTTTTTCAGTTTTTTTTATTAAATTTTAATTTTTCCAAAACTTAGGCTATTTTTTAATAGTTTAATTGGAAAAATTGAGTCTATAATAAAAGTGGGCCAAATAATCAGTTTCAGTCATGTAGGTGCTCATTTTCAAGCTAAGAGCACCATGTAAACCCATGGACCCACTGTTTCCTAGTTTTGAGTGATTTTCCATCGCTCAGGTCAGAAAGCCCCAAAAATCAATTATTGATTATTTTAATTAGAAATTGATGAATAATGGAGCAAATCCAAAATCATAAATCAATGGATTCTCAACCGATTTGATTGAAATCAGTCAGATCTGAAGCAGATTGACTGGATCTGACAAATCCTTGACTGGATCTGACAAATCCTTGACTGAAGGAGGTGATCAAATCAGATCCAGAGTTGATCTTGAGCATCCTTTATGAGGAATTTTCCCCTACCTCTCTCCTCAACACGTTTTTGGCTCAACTGGATGATTTTTGGTGGATTCTTCAGTCAACAGGTTGAGGTGTCAGTCAGATCAGCCCCCCGATTGACAGTTGCACTCAGTGAGACTCAGATCTGGCTCAGCTAGACACAGATCAGGCATTGATGGACTCTTCATCAGTTGATTTCACTTGAATCCATGAGTAATTGCGCCCCCCTGGGCTAGATGGCCTGTAAATTGTATATATCCAAGCACAGCCTCCTCTTCCAAGCTAGTTAGAACTGGGATTGAGGTACTGCTGCTATTGTATTGTTGTAATTCTCATTTGAAATAAAGAAAATATTTGGAGGCAATACGGTGTAGTTCCATTACATGTGTGGATGATTATAGCCATCGTTTTACTGAGGTAACCTGTATCTGTGGTCATTTTTTTCTATTTTCTTGTAGATCTGTGGTTAAGATTGGTAATTAGCTTATTACAATCTTGATAGGAAAGGTGTTGTTCAATAAGTTTATTGGCTGTCACTCTCCTTTGATGCATGTTTAGAGTTCTAGATTTAGCATGTCCTATAAGCTTATATGCATGTTATCTTGAATCTCTTTGTATGTACTAATCGGATCTCACAAGTTTCTTGGAAAGATCTTTGATTTTAGCTGAGTTGCAGGTTCACACTTTGGAGAGGATGCTGATCTAGTTTTCTTCTTCATTCTCTTCAAAACATTTCAAAGGCATAGTCCCTCGGCATTCCACCTGAAAGCTCTACTATGGATCTTCAAGGAAACCAACACTCTTTCTCTCTCTTCCTCCTTTAAAAATTATTAAACTTTCTTCAAGCTGGTTACTTTAAGGTTTCTTTTTAAATCTGATCTATATCATAAATAAAAGCATACATAGTTATAATTATCAATATCCCTTCAATTTTCTAGATCTTAGTTTCATTGTGCACATAAAGTTCAAATTCAAGAGATCTAGCTAAAATTGCCTTAGTTTCGCAAGTAGTTTATTGAAAAATTCATAGCTTGCTGTTAAGGTAGTTTCTTTTGCTGTTCAATAATTTCAATATTCTACAATATTAGTGCTATTAATTGGATGCACAAACCGCAGGCCAATATCCCAAGGAAAGCTAGCTTTCCTTGGTTCCCTTTTCGTCGGTTTAACTAGTTTAATTTCATCATTTTTTTGAGATAAAGTAGGTTGACCCAAAGGAACTCTTAAAGTGATTTGGGGAATTTTTTATTCTAATTAACTCACTGTCATTTATCAGGTCTGACAGAGAAGAAAAGAAGCCGCTGTCCAAAGTGGCTTTTGGAGCGCTCAAATCCCCCCAAGGGGCTCTCTTTCGTCACATAATTTGTAATTGTTTTGCATAAACTGTAATATATTGGTTTCATCCTGTATAAGGACCAAGAAAGCTCTGTTGTATCAGTACTTTGATATTGTAACCTCTGTAATAAAATCATCCTTCGAATAGGCTCTTTCGAGCCCTTTCCCCATCCCCCCTGGGGGGATTCGCGTCGGTGCCTTTTTCGTCTTTTCTGCTTATTTCCTTTTACTAGAATTTATCTGATTGATAGGGTAGTATATTTGATCTTGTTTCTAATTCCATATTCCATATCTTATTTTCAAAAGTAATCATAATACTTACCCCGCGATTTCCTGAGTGACCCGCAAGGGGAAAGAGATTCGTGGTAGGATTAATCAAAAAATTGCATTTGTGTAGTTGTGTTATTTTCTCATATTTTGTTTATCAGCATTTTAAAATTAACCCCTCCTTGATTCCCCGATTGAGATCCACTTGGATCGAAAGAGGTTCTTGGAGGCTTTTCTTTTAAGCAAGAACACATCTTTTAAAACTTATTAAAATTTACAAGACTCCAGTGTGTATGCTCTTTACTTGGCTACAGTTTTTCCAATCAGTCAAGATGTATCAAAAGCACTTGGGTGACTAGCATAATTAGGACTCACCTTCCCCAATTAACAAACCATCAGGTGAAAATCCAACACCTCGATCAAACCTTTACGGTGGCAAAATACCCAAAGGAAGCAGGAACCTACTGAAAAGTGACCTCAGGGCACCGATCTCTATCACACCCTAACGGGTGCATTACGAACACAGCCCCAGAGAATCCATTTCAGCCCACATATTCCTTGCGGGTAGCCGTATAGGCTTTGTTTTGGACATACTCCAATTACTCTCGGGTATATCTGGAGTCCCCCTTAAGCCTAATTTAAACAACTCACACTCCAATTTTAACTTAAAACATACCAAGATGCAATCGCAAAACATTTATTCCAAACACATGCAAGCACACTGATCTCTTTTGACTCCATTTTAAAGGCACTGGTCTTTTCTACTTCATATATATATTGTGTATCAACTTTGTGCTTTCGTGTGTATCTTCATATCTTCTCATCTTGATTGCTTATAGTTAAAATATTCAAACTCCTAAATAACTGATTCAGTACAACATCATTACACTAAGAAATCATCCTTAGTAACTTAATAGGGTCTACCCCCCTTGGCTTCGTTAGGAGTTGAGCCTAACGGAGGAGTCAAGAACAAGGTGACAGCCTTGACTCGAGACTTGCCCCCAAGGACACACTGAGTGGCTTGAAGATTTCTCCCACGTGATCCAGGTGTGTGAAAAGGCGGCAACAACACCCACAATTAAGGCTGAGATAGAAAAGCTATTAAAAGTATGTTTTATCTGTCTCGTTCCCTTAATAGAGTGGGTTTCAAACCCCATTCCAGTTTATAAGAAGCGGGGAATGATCCGTATATGCACTGATTTCCATGATTTAAATCGTGCTTGTCCTAAGGATAGATTTCCCACACCATTTATTGATCAGATTTTTGTTGAGCATGCGAGAAGCGAGGTATTTTCCGTTATGGACAGCTTTTTTGAATATAATCAGATTAAGATCAAACCTGGGGATCAACACAAAACTGCATTTATTTTTTCTTGGGGTATGTTTGCATATCGAAAGATGCCTTTTGGTCTTAAAAATGCCGGAGCCATATTTCAGCGGGCTATGACCTTGATTTTTCACTATCTCAAATCGATTATTGAAGTCTTTTTGGATGACCTTTCTACTCATTCTTGGCTGAGATTGCATCATCCATACCATTTGAGATTAGTATTTGAAAAATGCCATCACTATCAGGTTAGGTTAAACCCACATAAGTGCATCTTTTGCGTGAAGTCTAGTCGCTTGCTAGGATTCATTGTTTCCAATGAGGGTATAAGAGTTGACCCCTTAGAGGTTGAGGCAATACTTCAATTGTCTCCCTCAAGAAATATTAGACATCTTCAATGTTTGCAAGGCATGGAAAACTTCTTACAAAGATTCATGGTTAACTTTGCTAATTTGACTAAAGGTTTTATGCGTCTTTTAAATAAGGACACTACTTTTTACTGGGATGAGCGAGCCCAGGAGTCCTTTGATGCTCTTAAGAGAGACTTACCATCGCCCCCCATGCTTAGTCCACCCGACTATCTCCGTGACTTTTTGAGTTATGTGGCCGCATCCATGGAGACGATTGGTATAGTTTTAGTTCAGGAGGATGAGGATCTCCATGAGCATGTCATATATTATTTGATTAGAAACCTTATAGATGCAGAAATCCATTATTCCCAAGTTGATAAACTTTGCTTAGCTACCATTCATGTGGTTCAGAGATTAAGACACTACATTCTCCTTCGCCAGACCTTGGTGGTAGCCCATGTCATTCCATTTCAGTTCATCCTCACTAGAAGGATGATTAGGGGAAAGTATAATAAATGGATTGTTATTTTGCAAGAATTAAATCTCGAGTTTGTTTTGGTGAAATCGAAGAAATCATTAATTTTTGCGGAGCTCATTGCCGATTTCCCAATTGAATAGGAGGAGGAGGTTTATGACGATACATTTGTCAATGAGCATATTTTCTTGATCTCAACTTTGGATCCATGGTATGGGGATATTATCATATATTTACAAATGTTGAAGGTCCCTACTCACCTTTCCCAGGATGAGCGACAATAATGATGTCACATATCTAAGAACTACCTTATAGTGGATAACACTTTGTACCGCTGTGGGGTAGATTCCCTTTTACGTCATTGTTTAACCCATGAAGAGTCTGAGGTTTTACTAAATGATTTCCATGAAGGGGCGTGTGGTAGTCATTTATCTGGGATTTATATAGCCTAAAAAATATTAAGAGCAGGATATTTTTGGCCATCAATCTTTAAAGATTGTGTTAATGCAGTCAAGAAGTGTCACCCTTTCCAGGTTTTTGCACGCAATATGCGCTCATATCCTTGCCCATTACATCTGATTACCACTGCCAGTCCCTTCACCAAGTGGGGTCTTGACTTCATGGATTGCAACCTAGCTTTAGCTGGGGGGCATCATCATATTATAGTAGCTATTGATTACTTCACAAAATGGTCTAAGGCTATGCCCACGATTAAATCCGATAGTGAGATAACCAAAAATTTCATATTCAACCAATTTATTACTTGGTTCAGTATTCCAAGAGAGCTTGTCACTGACCATGGTAGGCACTTTCAGAATCGAATGATGGAAGAGTTGGCCTCGAATTTAGGGTGTAAGCAGGAGAAGTCCTCTTCTTATTACCCTTAGGTGAATGGACAGGTTGAAGCAGTGAAAAAATCACTTAAATCCATTCTCCAATGAGCCTTCACACAAAGTAAAACGAACTGGCATATCATGTTATATCTTGCTTTGTGGGCCTATAGGACTGCGGTTGAGAGTGCGATCAGTTTTTCTCCATATCAGCTTGTACATGGAGTGGAGTTTGTAATTCTATTTGAATGCGAAATCCCTTCATTGAAGCTAGCCATAGAGCTTTTACTAGAGACTTCCACATTGGAGGAACGTTTGGTCCACCTAGAGCAGCTTGATGAGCAGTGCCGAGATGCTTTAGTGGCTCTAGAAGTAAATAAGCATCACGTTAAGGTCCAATATGATAAGTTTGTCCATCTGAGGAGGTTTAGTGAAGGAGGTTTGGTCCTTTTATGGGACCAAGCTAAAGAACCCTTGGGGGCAGGGGAGTTTAATCCAATGTGGCATGGTCCTTACGTGGTCAAACATGTGTTAGACAAGGGCACCTATGAGCTGGTGGATTATGAAGGGACAGCCTTGGTAGAGCCTAGAAATGGGCTCTATCTTAAAAAATACTATGCATGATCTTCAGCCAGGGCTGATTATTGTATATTATTGTACATTTTTTTGCATAGTTAGGTTTTTCTTTTGGTGATCAGGTTTGTTGATTAGAATTCATTTCTTATGGGAGATGTCAATGGAGTCTTCCATTTACATAGGATTTGCTAATGGTGCTAGCCGCCACACTCAAAATTCAGCCTTTGCTGCATGGGTGATTTATACTCCTATGAGTTAGGTATTGTCTTTAGGAGGCGTATGTTTACGGCCTTCTTCGAACAATGTTGCTGAGTATATTGCCTCTTCATGCCTTCGAATCCTTCATGTAACTATTTATTGTGGTAGCCTATGACTTCACAGGGTTGGCTATTGTACACTTATTCAATACAGTTTAGTGTTCAGCTCCATATTCAGTCTCTTTTGTGAGTGATTTTGCATGCATAATTGATAATTGTTGTGAGTGTAATTGTTCTATCACTGGGTTCAATTTCCAAATGGTATAAGAGCCTTTGTATATCGATTTCTCCCCTTCCATTTTGTTTTGCAGGTTCGACATCATTGACTGGGAGCCTTCTACTGACAGCCGGGACAATTTCTGAGCTATGGATCAATCTCAGAAGATCATCTTCACTCCATTTAACTTCTTTGAATGGAAAGAAGATATGGAGATATTGTTGAGAGCAAAAGACCTCTACAGAGTGACTATGGCAATAGAAGCAGAGCCCAATGCAGCTGTAGGGAAGATAAAATGGCACAACAGGAGGGATGAGGCCTATGGTCTCTTGTGTTTGAGTATATCCAGAGACCTCCTTTTCCATCTTGATGGATTGACATCACTGAATGAAGTATGGGAGAAGCTTTTTTATATTCTTGGAAAGATAGATGTGATGAGGGGACATCAAATTGAAAATGAACCGATCTCCCTGAGTCCCAATAGCTTTGAATCCCTGCAACTCTATTTCTCCAAGTTCAAATCATTTTTTTTGCAGCTAAAACAATGTGGGATCGAAAAGAAGGATGATCAGCTGGTCTTGGCCATACTCTCAAAGCTTGGACCTGACTATTAAGTGTTTGTTTAGACCTTCTATGCCACAAAGTTGACAGCTCGAACCTGGAAGATGCCTAGCCTTGCAGATTTCATGGAATCTCTCACATAAGAACAAGACAAACTGGTGATGATGGGCACCATCAAACCATCCAAATACCAAGCTCTGGTTGCTGGAGATTCGAGGGTGGATTCAAAAAGCAAAAACAAAGCTAAAAAGCCACCTGAGCAAAAGAGAGACAAGAACAAGTCTCCAGAGGAGCCTCAAGGTTCCAAGAAGAACTACTAGAAGAAGAAGAACAAAGGAGAAATGAGCAAGTGTGCATACTGCAATAAGGGAAATCATTTTGAGAGCTCTTGCATGAAGAAGCAAATAGACATGCTGACCAAACTCCCGGAGAAGAATGGCATCTCCCTTCCAGACAACTCAAAGAAGAGGGAAGGAGGATCAAGTTCAAAAGATAGAGAGAGAGATCATGCATTGGTTTCTATCACATCAAGCTCACCTAGTTTCATCATTGACTTTGGAGCTTCAAGACATATGGTTTCGACCAAGGAGGCATTCACCTCACTTGACATGTCAAAAGGTCCACCAATAGTACTAGGATATGACTCTCTCACTGAAAGTTTGGGCAAAGGGAGGAATGATATTGATCATTGTCAATTCAACAATGTGTTGTATGTTTTGGGTCTTGCCTCTAACCTCTTATCAGTGTATCAGATAACCCACACAAGGTCTCCAAAGAAGGTCATATTCTCCCCTGATGAAGTTGAGATCACAGAGATCTCAAATGGTAAATTCATTGCAAAAGGAGTTGCAAATCATACTTCGAAGCTATACATGTTCTCACACTTCCTACCCTACTCAAACCCCTCTGCTCTTCTGATTCATGCTAATGAGGCAAGCAAGCTTTGGCATGAAATGTTTGGCCACCTAAATTACAAGTATCTTTCTGATATTAGTGAGAAAGAGATGGTCATAGGGTTACCCAAGATAAAATTTTCCAGAGTCTGTCAAGGTTGTATCCTAGGAAAACACCCAAAGCATAAATTTGAGAGAGCTAGTCATGAGAGAACCTTTGCACCTCTCGAGTTGATCCACAGTGATGTTGCTGGCCCATTCCCTCATATGTCCATGATTCAAGCCAAATATGCATTGAATTTCATAGATGAATTTTCCAGGTATTGTTGGGTTTACTTCCTGAAACACAAGTCTGAAGTTTTTGGCCTCTTCAAAGTCTTTAAGGCTTTGGTTCAAAACCAGTTTGGGAGGAAACTCAAAGTCCTCAGATCTGACAATGGTGGTGAGTATGTCAAGTCTGATTTTATTCAGTATTGTGCAGATGTAGGTATTTAGATGCAGCATTATATCCCTTACACACCACAGCATAATGGTGTTGCTGAGAGGAAGAACAGATCACTGAAGGAGATGGCAACATGCATGATGGAGGCTAAGACTTTGCCACCAAAGTACTAGGTTGAAGCTATAAACTGTGCAGCCTATATCCAAAATAGGGTGCCTCATAAATAGCTTGATGGCATGACTCCTTTTGAAGCATGGATTGGGCACAAGCTAGATGTGACCCATTTCAGGATTTTTGGCTCAAGGGCTTGGGGTAGAATTCCAACAGAAAAGAGAAAGGATTTGCAGCCCCAAAGCCAAGAGTGTCTATTTGTTGGGTACTCTAAATATTCAAAAGGGTACAAGCTGATATATTTTAGCACAAACAAAGCCTTCATTGAAAGGTGTGTTCAGTTTCAAGAAGAACCCCTAGCAGCAGTGGAAGTTGGAGAAGCCTCTTCACTACCAGAACCTCTGAATGTAAGTGAAGAGATAGTTGAACATGTTGATTCTGATATGTCTAATAGTGATGATTTTATTGCAGATCCTAACATCCCTACAAGGCCAAAATGGGCAGCCAAGACCATTCATGCAGCAGGAGAGCTAGCTAGAAATCCTAATGACCCTAGGAGGACTAGATCTCAATTTGAGAGTGCTCTGTGCATGAAGGATCCTATGTTTGCTGATAAATGCTATCTGATGGTGGAATCAGATCCTTAGACATATGAATATGTATCAGGAGATCCAATATGGAAAACATCCATGAAGGAAGAGTTCAGCTCACTCCAGAAGAGCAACACTTGGGAGCTGGTTGATCTTCCCCCAAGGAGGAAGCTAGTTCAGTGTAAGTGGGTGTACAAGACCAAATTTGCTGCTGATGATTCACCTATGAAGTACAAGGCTATATTTTTATCCAAGGGCTACTCACAGGTTCATGGCATATATTACAATGAGACCTTTGCACCAGTGGAAAAGATGGACTCCATCAGGCTAGCCTTAGCCATTGCAGCTTCAAAGCAATGGGAGGTACATCACATGGATGTAAAGTGTGCCTTCCTGAATGGATATCTCACTGAAGAGATATACATGCAGCACCCTCAAGGATTTGCTACTAACCCATCTCTTGTGTGCAGGTTAAGGAAGTCATTGTATGGGCTAAAGCAAGCCCCCAGGGCTTGGTATGCCAAGATTGATAGCTTTCTGCTATCACTGAATTTTGTTTGATGCAAATCAAATCCAAATGTCTATTTGAAGTTGATTAATGGTTCATTAATGATCATTGTGTTATATGTTGATGAGATTCTCATTACAGGAATCTCAAAGGATGAAATTGCTTCCTTGAAGGGTGCAATGAACCAAGCCTTCTCCATAACAGATTTGGGGCTCTTAAGACAATTCGTGGGGCTTGAGATTGCTAAAAACAAATCTAGAATCAAGGTGCACCAGTCCAAGTATGCCTTGGATTTGCTGAACAAATTCATAATGAAGGATTGCAAACCAAGCAAGACTCCTTTCCTTTCAAGAGTGAAGCTTGAAGAAGCCGATTCTTCACCTATGGTAAACAATACACTGTATAGGCAATTGATTGGATGTTTGTTGTATCTTACACATAATAGACCTAATATTTATTATGTAGTAAGTGTGGCTTATAGATACATGGATCAGCCTCATGAGATCCATTGGAAAGCAGCCAAAAGGATCCTTAACTTTGTTCAGGGAACAAGGACACATGGGATCTTCTATAAAGCAAAATATGATCTTGATTTGATTGGGTTTACTGACAGTGATTGGGCAGGTGATAGCATAGACAGAAATTCCACATTAGGATATGTGTTCATGCTTGCAAAATGGCCAATCATTTGGTCAAGCAAGAAACAAAGTGCCATTGCACTCTCATCTATAGAAGCAGAGTACAGAGGAGTTGTAAATGCAGCAACTCAATGTTTATGGTTGCAGGGGTTACTTGGAGAGTGTGGCTTCAAATCAGAATACTCAACTACTATCTACTATGATAATCAGAGTACCATTGGAATCTGCAATGATCTAGTTCAGAAGCAGAGAACCAAACACATTGAGATCCATATGCACTACATCAGAGAGCTTGTGCATGATGGCACCATTCACCTACTCTTTTGTTCATCTTCAGAACAAGTAGCTGATATCTTCACCAAATCATTTTGTGAGAAGACCTTCAGCAATCTCAAATCACTGACGGGGATTGCTGATCATGCTATGAAGCATGAGTGATGACAAGATTTCCAAATTTTGTTTTACAGCCCATGTTTAAGGGAGGATTTTCCCACTGGGTTTTTGCCTCTTTCCTTGGTTAAATGGACATGCAGTATGTAAAGGGTAACTAAGCCTTATTGCTAGGCCCTATAATTTTCTGATATATTACTCATAATTCAGGATTAAGGGGGGGTGTTATAATAATCAACCCATAGTTAGCTACCTTAGACATTAATTAATCCATTTTTTGTCTTATTTGCCTAGTTTCCATGTTCCACCTTATGCAAGTTGTCATCTACACATCCATAGTGGTCAAACTTGATCATTTTGACTCATGGAGCACTTGGGAAAGCTCATGGAATCAAATCTACTTTATTCCTGGCCTTCCTAGTGCCCTTCTGCTTTTTCTGCTTTATTTCCTGCTTTTTTAGTGCTTTAAGGCAATTGGGAAAGTTTGACGAGGTGAGGTTAACTAGTTTTTTGTCCTCCACATCCTCCACTCTTTTCTCCTATGAAAAGCATGTATGAGTTTTCCTTCCATTACCTTTTAGCTTGCCTAATTTATTTTTCCAATTCGTGAGCTCCTTGACAGTTTTGGAAACTGCTTTATGCACCTATGGGGGATTTGCTTAGATTTAGTAAACCTATTTTTGACTAGATTCGAATTTCCTCTTCATGCATTGGAATCCTTCATGTAACTATTTATTGTGGCAGCCTATGAATTCATAGGGTTGGCTATTGTACACTTTTTCAATACATTTTAGTGTTCAGCTCCATATTCAGTCTCTTTTGTGAGTGATTTTGCATGTACAATTGATAATTGTTGTGAGTGTAATTGTTCTATCACTAGGTTCAATTTTCACAATGAGGAGGAAATTCAACTCTAGGGCTTAGCCCCGAAACATGCTTGAATAAGAACGTGCTTAGTATACTACTGAAACCGAACTTTCATACCCTGCCCATCTTGGAATCACTAAGCTACTGCTTCATGTTACTCAACAGTGTAGTGCTCCAATTGTAAATTTTGGGTCTCATGGACTCCACTGCATAGAACATCAATGGTCATGAGGCTTGGCGGAGTGATGATAGACCAGCTATTCCATGGAGTGCCAGTAGTATGGCCTTCAGTCCTAGCACCTGGATGGAGTTTGTTAGGATTTGACTCCTAAGTTTTTTTGTGTCCAGAAAATAATATACTGCAATATACTCTTCAATGGTGAGGCCACCTCTAGGCCCACGATAGCATAGGTTCACCACCTCTCCCCATCGGGACAATCCTGTAATGAAGTATATGTCCTCCACCTCTATAGTGAGGGACATCCCATTGATATGGAAATACTCTGAGTCTGGATCCTAGTAGTCTACTATCATCTGCAACAGTCTTGGTTTGGCCCTCAGGCTACCAAGAAACCAAAACTTGTATAGCCCACATGCACGTAGAGCTTGTTGAGCCACCAAATCACCCCAAACAACCTCTTCTACATCTCCATGTTCCCTCTCCCTCCATTCTAGAACCATCCTGCACATTAAAAATAATTTTTAGTCATTATTTGACATAAAAAACCATGTGTGTAGCCGCATATGTGACTGTTTGCAAAACAACCACATATGTATGTGGGTTTGGGTGGTTTTTCCATGTATAGCTAGAATTATACGAGGAAAAAAACCCCAATTTTTGTGTGGGCTAAGAAGACCAATTTAGACTGGCCTAAAATTCAAAATTTGACCATGGAAATTGAAAAAATTTACATGAAAATGGAAGAGGAGGACATGAGAAGTTACCTGGAACAAACAGTGTTGAATTTCACCAGACGAAGCTCCTGGAATTTGCATTTGAAGTTTTGAGCTCAAATGGGAGTCCATTTTGAGCACCGTTTCGACCATTATTTTGATTTATTTGTGCTGCTCTCAGGTATTATGTCTAAACTGGCATATAGGTTATATTTCAAATCCATGTGCATTTTGCATGACCTTATGACCATTTCATTATAACCTTACGTACGAACCCATTCTATCTTGTCACGAAACCTTCTTACTGTTTTAGAAGTGACATGATGTGAATGGTAGAGCTTGACCATACATGGGTTCCCTAGATACCTCCTATGTTACATTTGGTACCCATGCATACATTTTTCCCTTTAGGGTGTGGGATTCCTTTGTATAGTATCGCCATGTCTTTGCACAAGAGCCTCATACTCCTCTTGATCTTTTTTGCTAGCCTTTGTCCCTAGGACTCCCTTATGTCAAGTTGTAATTGCATTATCATGAGTTTTTACTACCTCATGGAGCCTTATGCCAGCTTCACTAACTTTGATTATTAGCCTTATAGCCTGAGCTTGTCTTAAGTCTAGCCACGCAGAGCCATTATATATATCATTTGCAGCTTGATTCCCCAATTTTACTAGGAGGGGACTTTCCCTCGAGTATCGCTATTCTACACATGTATCCTTGCATTGAGCATAGGTATATTCTACTACTTGGAACTAGCTCGTTTTCCCATTAACACTCGTCTCCCCCTAGTATATAACTATAAAGAACTTTTATTCTTTTTCAAGATTTTCAAAATATTTGAAAAAGTCCAAAAAAAAATCAAAAACCAAAATGCCGAACAAGAAAAGATGTTATTTTTGGTAGCATTCGAGTTCTGTGGCCTTTGAACAGAGCATTATATATCACATCCATTGGTTGGGTTAATATTTTGACATTAGGAGTTGTACTCATTTCTCTGAGTTTATCTCCACCGACAGGTTAAGCTTCTAGTCCCTATGGAGCCTCTGTCGATGCCTCCTATGTTGTAGAGATGTCCCAATTTTTTATATCGAGTCTATGCTACCTATATTAAGTCACCATTCACTTTTATTCTCTTGTTCAAAAGAATTTTAAACCTCATTCAACCATTCCTTGGTTCTCTTTAATTTGCACGTCGGCCATTCTCAGTATTGATACTAGTTTGTGCACTTTATGATTGAGTCCTTCCACATTATACAACCTTGCTGAGTACCTCATGTTGGATGACGAGGGATGCATTAATGCCCTCCTTCCAGTGGATTTCATCCCATTGAATTTAGATCATTTATTCTATGATAGGAATCTAGAGTCATTTTTGAGTGCCTTGAGACTTGCAATCATCAGTGGCAGGTTCTCTCACCATCAACAGTTTTGGGAATACATCAATGTCCCCTGATCGATGGATCCTTTCAAGTGTTCAAGATCAACACATTTATGCACACTTATTAGTTTGCACTCTAGTACCTTAATTCCCATTTTCATTATCGGTGGGTGATCTCGCGTCTGTTAACGTTATACATCAATGACCGATAATCAGACAATGGACTACTATGTTAAACCTCGACACCTCTATTCACATAGTAGGACATGTACTCATAGCAGATTGTGTAGAAGACCTTCCATATTGGTGGCATTTCATATATGCTACCTCCTTGATCATGCCAGTGTTCATGATATTTCAGCTCTCGTGACATGATTCTAGTATATGTCATATGTTTCCATCCATTATGGAGATATTGATCCATTATATATCTTCACCTTTCATGGATATCATGATCCTTTGTATATATTCATCATGGAGATTCTGATCTATCTATATTGTACATGGCGATGACCACACATGTCATATTTTGTATCATGCCTATTCATGGCCATTGTACTCTTATGTATTTGGCACTACTACGTCTAGTTGCAGTTATGTGTAGATTTTCATAATTGCATTGTACTATTGGATGGATCATTCTTACACCTGGTTCTTCATCACTCCACTTCTAGGATGGACTTATAATGTATTTCGGCTATCATATGATCCCTCTGACCTCACACATTAGGGGGCATCTGTTACAGCTGATTTTACCACACATGGTGGATCACACCTTTATGGCCTTCCCTCTTCCTCTGTAGACTCTTTAGACCCCATGGACCATTTTTGTACCTTTTATGTTTCCAAGATCATCCCTAAAAACATGCATTATTTTCTATACACGAATTTTAAACCTATTCTCATGTATATACGTGGATTTGACCCTTAAACTCATGTACATCGGGATGTGTGCAAAAGGCCAAATAGTTTTGGAGTTTTTCTTGATGTGGACCGAGTCACTTGTCTCTTGGCCTTCCATATTCCTTGAGATTAATCAGATTTGACCTTCCATTACCCCATTGAAGCACTATATAAGGAACCCTTTGAATACATTGAAAGGGGAGGAATTGAAGAGCAAGTAAACTATAGTCCCTTGTTGTCGGAGCTTATACTTGAGTATGCATCCCTTTGTACCTTGGAGCACTTTGTGTTATTCCCAAGCTTTCCTTTTCTTGTGATATTTCTATCAAGAGATGGAGGATTGAATGGTGGAGGCCCAGTGGGAGGACTCAGTTTCTTCGATTCACAGACATGCTGATAGAGGCTATCACTATTGTAATCTCTGATTTATATTAATAGAAATATCTTTTCCTATCCAATAATGTGTATTTAAATGAGTATTGAATCCACAGATGCTTTTAAATTCTTATATGTTATTGATTATATATTCTAGAATAGGTCTAACACAATTATATAGAATGCTCGTCTTGTTTGTTGAATGTTGAGAGAGCAAATTATCAATACAGGAAAGAGTGGAAAAGCTCAACGAGGATCTACATCAACCATCCGGAATAAGGTATGTATTGAGATCCTTTGGTGTTAAATGTTTGGTTTCTCTTGAATATAGGAAAGGATTGATTTCTATGGTTACTCTGTCTGTTGTGGTACCCGAAGCCATAGGAATTTTTCTCCATAACACTCAACATGTAATTATTCCTCAGATCTAGAGCATGTAATGATTGGCTCCATTTTGGTAAACTCGGCATGTATTTATTGATCAGATTTGGAGCATGTAATGTTTGACTACGTTATGATAAACACAACATGTAATTTTGATAAGATTGGATCATGTATTGTTCCCTCCCTTTTTGTAAAATCTAAGCATGTGGTTATTTTGCATGATTTTTATAAAATCATAGCAAGTCATCGTTTCCTATGTTTTTATAAACTCTGAGCATTTAATTATTGATTAGATCATGGAGTGATCCTTGACTATGTTTTTTATTGTGAGTATAGATCTGAATGTAATCCTTGATTGTGCTTTTAATTGTGATTATAGATCTGGGTGTAAATCCTTGATTGCGATTTTGATTGTGAGTATATTTGGGAGTTAATACTTGACTGGGCCGAATACATAATTGTACTATAGAACCCTATTTTCAGTATGTGCATGATTATAGATATGAATTTTGATCACAATATTCAATGTCTGTATGAGTTAAGGGAATCGAACCTTTGTTTTTTCAGTTTCCTATTAATAGGATGGAAATTATAATTCTAAATCAAGTCCAAAAACCGTGTTCCATGATATGTATTAACGTAGGATCCTAACTATAGGACAAGTATCCATATGTTTTATAACTATAGTTCTAGGCCACGTGAAACCTTCCCATTTATCTTTTTGATGGTCATCATGGATCAACAAGGAGTTGTTTCCTGCATGTTATTTGCACTTTTAATTACGAATATCGGGTCTCAGATACGATCTTCCATGTCTTCCTTTTTAACTCCATATACATATCAGGTAATTAACTGGTCCTATTGATTTAAGTTTAACTGTATGAGATTTATCATGTTTACTTGGTAAGTAATTGATAATTACCATTAAGTGTAATTAAATTGGTAAATAAAATGTTATCGTAGAAAAGTGAGTTCATTAAGTTTATGATTCTTCTATTTAATAGTTTAAGATATTTATCATCTTTACTAGGTAAGTAATTGATGAATTACGATTGGGTGTAAGTAAATTGGTAAATAAAATGTTATTATAGAATGATGAGTACATTAAGTACTTGTATACTCTTGAATTATTTGGGTAGATAGTCATACCCATTCTTTTAAATAATAGTATTAAGATGCCTTTGGTTTTGGTTTTAGACAAAACATGTTGAGGGTGTAGGCATGTCTAAATGATTTTAAAACTCATTGTTTTGACGACTAAGATATTCTAAGTCTCATAACCGTAGGAAAAATATCCATATGATTATGATACTATCTTAGCTTGAAAATTGAAGAGATTTTTGTTTATAACCTTGAACCTTAGTGGATTCGTCACCTAGCTCGGGAGTGGCTTTAAATGGTTAAACACATGTCAAGTGAAGCCTATGGTTGGGAGGAAGGTCATAGAAACATTTTCACTCACCTAAGTTGGAAAAACTATCTGTAGCAATCGGATCGGTTATGGATGGGACGATAAGATAAAGAAAAGGTTATTACATTTGTGTTATCTCATTCAAGCATAAGCCTTGTGACTAATGTAAGGGTTGTATCTATTCTAAATAAGATAAACTTATGTAGGATTAGAGTGAACTATAGTCTGGTTCTTCTTATTTGCGATCAAAATGTGATTCTATATTTGAGGTATAGGTTCTTATCATTATTCTTGTAGTAGTATGGTCATGGCTATAGCCCTCTTGACTACTACTCAGTGTAACTCAATTTAATTAAATTACAATTGTTTATATGAATAGATGAAGATGATAGAATTTTTTATAATTTTGTGATTACACACTCCCAAGAGACTAACATAGTTAACATGTTGGATACAGTAAAAGTGAAATAAAATTTACCCCATTTTCCCACAATTTACATTGAGGAATTTTGAGCAAGTTACAAATATTGGTTTGAATTCTCTGTCTGTATGTGTACAAGCCTGGTTGATAGATAAACTCCAATTTCATAAATCGGAGACAATAAGCTTCGATTTGTAGAGGGAATTGATCCTTCAAGTGATCAATTCAACGAAGATTCAAATTAGAGGAAATTTGGGGTCTAAAATGGGCCTTATAATAAAATGCACCAAAAATAAATATTGTGAGTTGGAATTCAAGAACTAATAGAATTTCAATAAAATGAGTCGACCATAATGGTTGAATTGACATATTTTTTATAAAAGAAAACTACTTTTTTTGTTTGTATTTTCGACATATCTCCTTGTGTTTTTACTCAAATTTTGAGCGGGAGAGCTCATTGGATGCATAATTGAATTCTACATCCACCGAGTACCCCCACTGCATACTTTTGACAGAGATAGATAATCCAAAAATAATAAATACCTAAAAAAATGTGATGATGATGTCATCATCACAATGTTTTTGGTATTTCTTGTTTTTTGGTTAGCGTGGTTCATCAAAAGTATACAGTGTGGGTAATCATTGGATTCATAATTAAATTCCGCATCCAATGAGCTCTCTCGTGCAGAATTTGAGTAAAAACAATGGGAGATATGTCAAAAATACGAACACAAAAAGTAGTTTTTTTCATTCTTCCTCCAAAATTAATAACTATTATTTTATTATTTTAACTATTATTTTATTATTTTAACTATTAGTTTATTAGTTTCCTTACGAGGCCCAATTTAGACCTCAAATTTCCTCTAATGACAGAAGGTTTAAAGGATTTGTATCTTCAATAGATCCACAAGTGAGATCGAATGATCTACAGTTGAGATAAATTTCGTTGAATGAAATAACGTCCAAGATAGGCCTAAACTAATCGTCCATACGACTAAATATCGCAGGGTAAATATTAGAGGTGGCTGAAGATCAATGTCTGTTGTGGATTCTACTGGATAAAGAGAATGAAAGATAAATGAGGAGTCAGGTTGCCGAATTTAAAACCAATCGTTGTAAATCGGATTGAGATCAATGACCGAGATCGATCATCAAAACGATGCACAACAATTTCGATCAGAGGAGTTGCACGGTTTAGAAAAATTTTGATGGATGTAGAGATTTCATCAAATCCACTTTAATATGTTTTGATGTCCATTGTTTATTCGAAGGAAGCTAGATCCGATGGTCAACAAGGATTTTGGTGATTTAACAAGTGAGTCTGTTAACATTTTGAATGGACGTGGAATTTTTTTATTAAATGGAATTCATTAAGTGGTTGAAGTTCGTCGAAAAAAGTGGATGATATATAAAGTTTGTTTAGTTATTGATTGAATCAAGAAAAAGGTGTTGACTAGACCTGTTACTCTTACCTCGCAGCAGGTTTTGTATTAGAGCTTAGCTAAAGATGTCACCAAGACGAGGACGAGCGCATGGCGTTCCTGTAGGATGTGGTCAAGGAAGACAACCTGTAGAGACAATACATGTAGAGAGACATGAGAAGAATCAAAGAAAGAATAGAATCTATGGAAAGAAATAATCACTCACCAGAAGAAGAATAATATCCCGAAGAAGCTGAATTTGATGACATAGAAGAAGAAGATCCTGGAGACGTCATATTTTTTAAGATGCTTATGAAGGCCAGTTGAAGAACAAGAGTGGAAGTACCTATGTATGAAGGTAACTTAAATTTTGAAGAACTCATGGATTGGATTAATGATTTGAATACATATTTTTATTTTGAAGAAATTGAAGACAAGAAGAAAGTAAGATATGCATCTACTAGAATGAAGGGATATGCAACCATCTGGTAGGATGAGCTCCAGATCCATCGAGAAAGAAGAGGTAAGTCAAAAATAAACTCTTGGGATAAGATTCTACATAATATTAATAGTTAGTTTATACCTTAAGGACTATCACTTGAACCTTATTAGAAAATTACACAACGTTAGACACAAGGCCATCACTGTAAAAGATTACACTGAAGAATTTTTTTAGATTGAGTATTAGAATTGGCCACACACAGGGAGGTCTAGAAAGAGTAGATAGGTATATCATTGGATTAAGGTATGATATATAGGATAAGATCATTTTATTAAATTTAAAAATTTTATAAGATGCATATTAAGTGGCTTCAAAGGTAGAAGAGAAACTATTAAGAAAAAAAAATGAGAAAAAAGTGAGAAAGAATATAGTAAGAGGAAGAGGATCTCCTAGTAGTGGAGGTAGGAATTCCAAAGATGGAGTTGATGGTTCTAGGATTTAATCATCCCAGAGAGGAGGATTCATAGGAGGCAGAGGAAGAGGCAGAAATAGAGAGGTAAAGTGTTATGCTTGTGGAGAAATTGGACAAATGTCTTGGAATTGTCCAAGAACCTTAGTCTTCAAATCATAGAAATGTGAATGTTAAAAAGGCTCAAGAAAAGTCAATTGAAGAAATAAAAATGAATAACCCTCCATAGGAAGGAGAATCTCTTATGTTGAAGAGAGTTTTTGTAAAATCAGAGAAGAAAGTACTTGAACCAACCAAAATGAAAATTTTGTTTAGAACAAGTTGTAAGTCACAAGGTAAGTGTTGTAAAATGGTTATTGACAGTGGTATTACAAATAATCTGGTTTCCACTGATATGGTAGAGAGTCTGGGATTGAAGAGGATGAAAAATCCCACTCCCTACAGAGTGCCCTGGTTGCATATAGGACATGAGCTCTTGGTGAATGAGTAGTGTAATGTGGAATTCCATATTGGTACTTAGAAAGATGAAGTATTATGTGACATAATGCCTATGGATGTGTGCCATATACTCTTATGGAGGCCATGGTAGTATGAAGGGAAAGTTGTCCATGATGGGAGGAAACATACTTATTCTCTAGAGAAAGATGGGAAGAGACATACTTTGTCTCCCTTGGAAGATGAAGTAGTTCAAGAAGGTTCAAGGTCAAACATTTTGTTGATGTCTAGAAAAGAACTATTGCAAGAAGTTTATAAAGAGGAGGATCTAAAATTTTCCCTTGTTGGTAAGCCAAATGTAATTTTACTTCTACAAATCTAGATGATTTTCCTGTTGAAGTTAAAAAATTTCTTGATGAGTCTGCTGACATTATTGTGGATGAGTTTCCAAGTACTTTACCCCTTGCAAGAAGTATTAGTCATCACATTGACTTAATACCTGGTGTAAGATTACCTAATAAAGCAGCATACAGATTAACTCCTCATGAAAATGAAGAAATGAAACAACGGGTACAGGAGATGTTGGAGAAAGGATTGGTAAAATAAATCTTGAGTCCTTGTGCCATACCCATTGTACTTAGTCCAAAGAAAGATGAAGGGTGTAGGATGTGCACTGAATCTAGGGAAATCAACAAGATGACTATCATGTATAGATTCTCTGTACCCAGAATTGATGATCTGATGGACTATATAAGTGGTTTGAGATATTTTTCCAAGATGGATTTGAAAAGTGGATATCATCATATTATGATAAGGGAGGGGGATGAATGGAAGACAACATTTAAAAATAATGATGGTTTGTATGAATGGTTAGTGATGCCATTTGGGCTTACTAATGCACCTAGTACCTTTAGGAGGTTGATGAATGAGGTTTTAAATGAATTTACTGCGAATTTTGTGGTATTGTATCTATATGACATTCCAATTTTCAGTTAGAATAGAGAGGAACATTTAAGACACCTTAAGTTGGTGTTGAGGACTTTGCACAAGGAGAACCTGCTAATAAATCTCAAGAAATGTAGTTTCCTAATGAAAGAGTTAGTTTACTTGGGATTTGTAGTTTTAGAAGAAGGATTGATGATGGATTTTGACAAGGTACACGTGATTTTAAATTGGCTAGCTCCAAGGAATGCATATGAGGTAAGGAGTTTCGATGGACTTCCTAGCTTCTATAGGAATTTGATTAGGAATTTTAGTCGTATTTGTGCACCTTTGATAGATACTTTCAAAGGAACTAAACAACCTTTCAAATAGACAGAAACAATTGATAGGAATTGTAAGTTGCTAAAGAAAAAGACAACTGAAAATCCTATTTTGGATTTTCCCAATTATAACAAAGTGTTTCAAGTTGAAACAGACGCTAGTGGAACAATAATGGGAGTAGTTTTGAGTCAAGAGCAGAGGCCAGTAGCATACATAAGTGAAAAATTGAATGAAATAAAACGTAATTACTGTTCATATGATAAAGAATTATATGTTGTTGTGCAAGATCTTAAGAAGTGAGACATTATTTGATTCCTAAGGAATTTGTGTTGCATTGTGACAATCATGATTTGCAGATCATAAATAGTCATCATAAATTAAACAAGAGACATGTTAAGTGGGTAGAAGTTTTGCAGAACTTTACCTTTGTTATCAAACATACAAGTGGTAAGTCTAATAAAGTTGTTGATGCTTTCGGTAGAATAAATATGGTATTACAGGAAGTCAAGGTCAGTACTTTGGGATTTGAAAACTTGATTGATATGTATAAGGAAGATTTAGATTTCAAGGATATATATGCAACGTGTGAAATTTCAGTTAACCATAACAAAATCCAGTGGTTAGATTATATATTGTAGGATGGTTTACTATTCAAAGATAGTAAATTGTGCATTCCAAGATGTTCAATGAGAGAGAATTCAATTCATGAAAAGCATAGTGGACGTCTATCAGGACATTTTGGACAAGACAATACTTTTTCTCTGCTGAGTATTTTTAGCTTTGGCTAAAGATGCATTATGATGTGAATAAACTTATTGAAATATGCAGAATCTGTCAACATGCAAAAGGAAGAAGTCAGAACACATAATTGTATCAACCCTTGCCTATTAAAGCTAGGCTTTGGGATTCCATAAGCCATTAGAGGAAATTTGGGGTCTAAAATGGGCCTTATAAGAAAATGTGCCAACAACAAATTTTGTGAGTTGGAATTCAGGAACCAATAGAATTTCAATAAAATTAGTCAACCATACTGGCTGAATTGACATATTTATCATAAAAGAAAGCTACTTTTTTTGTTCATATTTTCAACAGATCGACGAGTGTTTTTACTCAAATTCTGAGTGGGAGAGCTTGTTGGATTTGGAATTTAATACTGCACAATGAGTACCCACATTGCATACTTTTGACGTACCCTGCTGCACCAAAAATATGAAATACCTAAAAAATTGTCATTATGTCATCATCACATTTTTTCAGGTATTTATTATTTTTGGGGTAGCGGGGTCTACCAAAAGTATGCAGTATTGGTACTCATTGGATGCAGAATTGAATTCTACATCCAACAAGCTGTCCCACTAAAAAATTGAGTAAAAATAAAGGGAGATATGACGAAAATACGAACAAAAAAAGTAGTTTTTTTCATTCTTCCTCCAGAATTAATAACTCTTATTTTATTATTTTAACTATTATTTTATTATTTTCCTTAGGAGGCCCATTTTAGACCTCAAATTTCCTCTAATGATGGATTTTATTTTGGGTTTACCTAGAACTCAAATAGTTCATGATTCAATTTATGTTATGGTAGATAGATTTTCCAAAATGGCTCATTTTATTGCATGTAAGAAGGCTAATGATGCAACTAATATTGATAATATATTATTTTCATAAATTGTAAAGTTTCATGGGTTTCCTTTGAGTATTTTGTATCACAGAGATGCAAAGTTTGTTAGTCAGGTCTGGAGAGATCTATGAAAGAAATTGGGGACTAATCTCAATTTTAGTTCTACATATCACCCTCAGATTGATGGCCATACTGAAGTGGTAAATAATATATTGGGAAAGGTATTGAGAAGTCTCACGTATGAACATCCAAAATAGTGGGACTTGGCTCTTGCTTAGGCTGAGTTCACATACAAAGATTCACCCAATAGGCATACAGGTATGAGTCATTTTCAAATTTTCTATGGGATACATCCAAGAGGTGTATATGAACTTAAATATTCCAAAAAACAGAGAAGAAGAAGTGCAGAGGGTGAATAATTTGTAATTAGAATGCATGAACTGCAGGAGAATATTAAGAAGAGACTATAGGAAAGTGCAGAAAAATATAAACAAAGAGGAGATTTGAAGAGAAGAGAAGAGAAGTAAAATTTCAGGTTGGATATTTAGTGATGTCCTATATTAGAAAGGAAAGGTTCCCTAAAGGAAATTATAATAAATTTAAGCTTAAAAATATTGTACCTTGTAATTTTTTAAGGAATTTTTCTACAAATGCTTATGAGATTGAACTTCCTTTTGACCTTCAACTTTCACCAATTTTTAATGTTTAATATTTGTATCCTTTTAGAGATGTAGGTATCCAGAAATATGGTATGAATTTAGATGTAGATGATTCATTTATAGATTGGAAAGGGAAACTTCCACAGAAAGAAAAACCTTAGATTAAAGCCATCCTTAACAAAAGAATTCTAGGGAATACCATGAACAAAACCTTCTTTCAGTACTTAGTCAAATGGAAGAATCATCCTATTGAAGATGCATCTTGGATGACAGATCAAGAAATTTCCAAATACAATATGTAGCCTGAAGATTTATTGAAGAATTATTTTCTTCCACATGAGTATGATACAGTAGCATCTAGCTCAAATTTCATTGTTTGATGAGTCAAAATTCCATGTAATTACTTTTAAATGGATAGGGTTCGTTGTTAAATGGATAAGATTACTTTTAGTTTGTAATAAGTGGTAGTTTTCCATTATTCTCCTTGAACCTTGTGCAGTATTCTTCAAGGATTGATATTTGTTGATAGGATTTCTTTTATTAGGTGTCCAGATCCAAGCTATTCAAATCTGATAGCTTTGCTGAGTGTTATAAGAATAATTGAATGTAACATATAGAGGATAGTAGGTGAGTGTATAGAGATAGCAGAGAGAGAGTGAGGATTGAAAAGTGCAAAGTCTATGTGTAATTTTACTTCTGGTCGTATTGAATGAAGAATAGAATTTACTTTGTAAGTTATTGAGTGTTTATAAATTCATGTCAATCTCCAAAAGTATTGGTTTGAATTCTCTATGTGTATGTCTACAATCTTGCTTGATAGATAAACTCCAATTTTGTAAATCAGAGACGATAAACTTCCAGTTGCAGAGGGAATTGCTCCTTTCAATGATAAATTCAACGAAGATTACATAAGGTTTAAAGGATGTATATATTCAATATATCCATGGCTAAGATCGACAAATATACAACTGAGATAAATTTCATTCAATGAGATAATGCCCGAGATAATCCTAAACTAATCATCCACAGGAAAGAACATCGCAGGGTGGATATTAGAGGGGACCGAAGATCAATGAATAAGGTGGATTCTGCAGGAGAAAGACCACAGAGGATAAAGGAGTGATTGGGTTGCGTAATTGAAAACCAATTTCTAGAAATCAGATTGAGATCAACGACCAAGATCGATCATCATAAAATATCAACGACACACAATGATTCCACTGGGAGGAGTTGCACGGTTTAGAAAACTTTCAGCAAATTCCCTTTTATATGTTAGATTATATATTGTAGGATGGTTTACTATTCAAAGATAGTAAATTGTGCATTCCAAGATGTTCAATGAGAGAGAATTTATTTCAGGAAAAGCATAGTGGAGGTCTATACGAACATTTTGGACAAGACAATACTTTTTCTCTGCAAAGTATTTTTAGTTTCGGCCAAAGATGCATTATGATGTGAATAAATTTATTGAAATATGTAGAATCTGTCAACATGCAAAAGGAAGAAGTCAGAACATAGAATTGTATCAACCCTTGCCTATTCAAGCTAGGCCTTGGGATTCCATAAGCCATTAGAGGAAATTTGGGGTCTAAAATGGGCCTTATAAGAAAACGCGCCAACTATAAATTTTATGAGTTGGAATTCAGGAATGAATAGAATTTTAATAAAATGAGTCAACCATAATGGTTGAATTGACATATTTGTCATAAAAGAAAGCTACTTTTTTTGTTCGTATTTTCAACAGATCAACGAGTGTTTTTACTCAAATTCCTAGTGGGAGAGCTCGTTGGACATGAAATTTAATTCTACACAACGAGTACCCACACTGCATACTTTTGACAGACCTCGCTACCCCAAAAATATGAAATACCTAAAAAATTGTGATGATGTGATGATGATGATGTCATCATCATGTTTTTTCAAGTATTTATTACTTTTGGGGTAGCGGGGTCCATCAAAATTATGCGGTATGGGTACTCATTGGATGCAGAATTAAATTCTGCATCCAATGAGCTCTCCGATTTGAAATTTGAGTAAAACCATAAGGAGATATGTCTAAAATACGAACAAAAAAAGTAGTTTTTTTCATTCTTCCTCCAAAATTAATAACTCTTAATTTATTATTTTAACTATTATTTTATTATTTTCCTTAGGATGCCCATTTTAGACCTCAAATTTCCTCTAATTATGGATTTTATTTTGGGTTTACCTAGAACTCAAATAGGTTATGATTCAATTTATGTTATGGTAGATAGATTTTCCAAAATGGCTCATTTTATTGCATGTAAGAAGGCTAATGATGCAACTAATATTGATAATATATTCTTTTCATAAATTGTAAAGTTGCAAGGGTTTCCTTTGAGTATTGTGTATCATAGAGATACAAAGTTGGTTAGTCATTTCTAGAGAGCTCTATGAAAGAAATTGGGGACTAATCTAAATTTTAGTTCTACATATCACCCTCAGATTGATGCCCATACTGAAGTGGTAAAGAATATCTTGGGAAATATATTGAGAAGTCTCATGTTTGATCATCCAAATCAATGGGACTTGGCTCTTGCTCAGGTTGAGTTCGCATACAAAGATTCACCCAACAGGCATACGGGTATGAGTCATTTTCAAATTTTCTATGGGATGCATCCAAGAGGTGTATATGAACTTAATATTCTAAAAAACAGAGAAGAAGAAGTGCAGAGGGTGACGAATTTGTAATTAGCATGCATGAATTGCAGGATAATATTAAGAAGAGACTATAGGAAAGTGCAGAAAAATATAAACAAAGAGCAAATTTGAAGAGAAGAGAAGAGAAGTAAACTTTCATGTTGGAAATTTAGTGATCTCCTATATTAGAAAGGAAAGGTTCCATGAAGGAAATTATAATAAATATAAGCTTAAAAACATTGTACCTCGTAAACTTTTAAGGAATTTTTTTGCAAATGCTTATGAGATTGAACTTCCCTTTTGACCTTCAAATTTCACCAATTTTTAATGTTTCATATTTGTATCCTTTTAGAGATGCAGGTATCTAGAAATATGGTATGAATTTAGATGTAGATAATTCATTTATAGATTGGAAAGGGAGACTTCCACAGAAAGAAAAACTTCAGATTAAAGCCATCCTTAACAAAAGAATTCTAGGGAAGACAATGAACAAAACCTTCTTTCAGTACTTAGTCAAATGGAATAATCATCATATTGAAGATGCATCTTGGATGACATATCAAGAAATTTCCAAATACAATATGTAGCCTGAAGATTTATTGAATAATTATTTTCTTGCCCATGAGTATGATGCATGAGCATCTAGCTCAGATTTTGTTGTTTGATGTGTCAAAATTCCATGTAATTACTTCTAAATGGATAGGGTTCATTGTTAAATGGATAAGATTACTTTTATTTTGTAATAACTGGTAGTTTTCCATTATTATCCTTGAACCTTGTGTGGTATTATTTAAGGATTGATATTTGTTGATAGGATTTCTTTTATTAGGTGTTCAGATCCAAGCTATTCAAATCTGACAGGTTTGCTGAGTGTTATAATAATAATTGAATGTAACATATAGAGGATAGTAGGTGAGTGTATAGAGATAGCAGAGAGAGTGAGGATTGAAGATTGCAGATTCTATGTGTAATTGTACTTCTGGTCCTATTGAATGAAGAATAGAATTTACTTTGTAAGTTATTGAGTGTTTATACCTTCATGTCAATCTCCAAAAGAATTGGTTTTAATTCTCTATGTGTATGTGTACAATCTTGCTTGATAGATAACCTCAAATTTTGTAAATCAGAGAGGATAAAATTGTAGTTGCAGAGGGAATTGCTCCTTTCAATGATCAATTCAACGAAGATTACATAAGTTTTAAAGGATGTCTATACTCAATATATCCATGACTAAGATCGAAAAATATACAACTGAGATAAATTCTGTTCAATGAGATAATGCCTGAGATAATCCTAAACTAATAATCCACAGGAAAGAACATCGTAGGGTGGATATTAGAGGGGACTAAAGATCAATGAATAAGGTGTATTTTGCGGGAGAAAGAGCACAAGGGATAAAGGAGTGATTGGGTTGCGTAATTGAAAACCAATCGCTAGAAATCAGATTGAGATCAACTACCAAGATTGATCATCATAACATATTGACGGCGCACAACGATTCCACTGGGAGGAGTTGCACGGTTTAGAAAACTTTCAACAAATTAACTTTTATATGTTTTGAAGTCTAGCATTGATTTGAATGAAGTCATATCCAATAGTCAATAAGGATTTCGCTGATTTAAAAAGTGAGTTTGTTAACATTTTGAATGGACACCGAATTTCGTTATTAAACATAATTTGTTAAGTGGTTGAATTCCAGCGGAAAACATGGATGATAGATCATATTTGTTTAGTTTCTTATTGGATTGGGAAAGAGGTGTTGACTATACCTATCACTCTTACATCGAATCACACCTTCTTTCTTCTTTATAACTCTCCTCTCTTTATGTTCTTACAAAGTAGTTTATATCTCCCTACACTTTTATTTTAAGTAGTGCCTTATCTGAAGTAGTTGCATCCAAGTGTGATTAAGCATGGTTTTATCCTTATTAGACATGGAATGTGGTTGGTGCATCCTATATAATACATCTATAATATCACCTTACCAACCATACCTCTCACATTTCTAACTTTATACTATTTCCTTCATGAGACCCACCTTGTTATCACCACATTTTTTATCATCACTTTATTAGAATCCACCTTGCAAAATTTCCTTTCTATTTATCCTTTATCCTTTACACAATATTTTGTGTCACTACCCTATATAACATCACTTAATATATGTTCCAAACAAAAATGGAACAAATCTTAAGCATCATCTATATTCCTAAGTATGCTAAGTGACCTTTCAACAATTTTAGGTATTTTTTCCTCTTTTCATTAACATCGAAAAATAAATCAAACAAATTTGAACAACACATCTTATGAAAGAAAAATTTCTTTTTGAATTAATATGATTACTTTATTTTTTCACATTTAGCAAACAAACTATTCAAAAGGATACCCCATGAACAAACATTTGGCATAACGTTCAATATTTTTACAACATATTTTTATTTTCTATTTCTAAATTTATTTTTCTTTATTCGTAGCATAATAAAAATTGGTTTTTGTATATTTTTGAGATAGATAAAAATTTAAAGTAACCATGTATAGTTTGTTACTTTATCTCAGTGAAATTTTATTACGCAATAAGTTCTTAATTTTGTATATGTCACCATAGATAATTGTAATGATTTTGATGAGGCAAAGTGACCATCACTAATATTTCCTTTAAAGTCGATGATTTTAGTCCACAAAAATTACATGTTTATCATTATGTATAAATTCCCAATACTATGAAAATTTCCCTTAATTTTATCCATCATTTTAGTGTGCTTTTTTATTTTTACTTGTGATTAATATCCATGAAGTTCACAACATAAAAAATACTTCATACACATAAGGCCATAGGAACTCATTTGGGGATTTATTAATGAATTGAAATGAGAGTTACCACCAATCAAGTTAGCTTAACCATTAGTTAAAAATGGGATTTCTGACATAAAACTAGTAGAAAGTTGTGTAATTAGTGAATGCATGACGAAAAAAATATAGTCATGATTGGTAATTAGTGACTAAACAACCAAAAACGTTAGTCAGGATAGTGTTTTTTATGTGACACAACTAAAAATTACTAGCATAAACTATTAATTTAGTCTAGGGTTAAAAAAATTCAATTAGATAACAACTACATCAATATTAATTAGTATTATATCTTACCTATCAGTAATTTCTTACACCAGATATGTCAATGTATTATACCTATAGTCTTTCAAATCATATCTCTCATTGATATTATGGTATATCTCCAAGATGAGCCACCTTGTATACACCTCAAGTCTACAATATTATATCCTTTTTATGAATCCATAGATTATGAAAGTGAAATTGTCTCTCTTCCTTGGACCTCCCAACATTCCATTTATGCATTAAAAAACACAAATTGAATGCTTACAAAAATTGATTTGACCAAATGTCTTTCATCATATTTTGAGCAAATAAAAAACTATTTTTGTTTAGAAATGATTATTATAGAATTTATTTGACTAAGTTGTTGTATTATTAGGGGCATATTTATGCAATCAAATCTATCTAGTATTTTTCATACCCATTCAGGGGGTTCGAACCTAGGTATATGCATTAATACAAGCATGATGATCTCAATGCTTACTGCTATACCATATTCCTATGGGAAAAAAAGGAACTGTTTGAGATATTGGTTAAATTAATGCTACTGATGGTTTCATCTTTCAAACTCTAGAGATCAAGTGGTCTATCAAACAAATCTTGTTGTTAAAGTTAGGGGTACAAAAATAATACATGCAGTAAACAAAATAGTAAAGAACACAACATCCCATATTGTTTGTTATGTTCAAATTTCCATTATATGTAATAATAAGATGAAAAAGGATAAAATATTAATTGTCCTTCACTTGGTAATCTCCATAATTTGGCTCTAAGAATGAAATCATTTTTTTTCTCTCCTTCTCAAACTCAAGGGGTAATCCTTAGGTATGATTTCTACTATATGTAAATGAGGGAACAAGGTGATTGAAAAAATATAACCTTAAAAAAATCACAAATAGTATTTATGGTTTTTTGAATAAGTGAGGGAGGGTCCGAGGTGATCAATGTCAATATACAACTAGATTAGTGCATTTAAGATGAATCAAATTGAAAGTGAGGTCAATAATAATTTTTATTCAAGACTAACAGTATTTTATTCAAAGTTTAGTAGTCGAGACACACTAGTCACATCACCCAACTAAATATAAAAAATGGACTTTAAGGTCTTCAAGAGGGAGCTCCAATAAGGGAAAGTCACTAACCACCAAATATTAACTAAGGAGAAAGTAAATACCTTAAAAACCTTCCTAAGTATCCCAAACATATATCAAGAAATTTTTTAAAACACTCACCGAAACCAACAAAGGATAATGTGCAAGACAACAACTTAAGACACCCTCCAAAATATTCTTAGATTGATTATGAGAGGTTTATAGAAGCATTGAAAATTATAGTGTTCATCTTTAATAAAAATAATAGAACCAAGAAGAAAAATTTTAAGGACTTGAAAACACTTTTCACCACATAGAAAGAACCTGCATCAAATTGAAAAAAATAAAGATATATAATTCAAGTTCCAAAAGAGAGGAATATTTCCAAGTCCAACCATGGAATTGAAGTGAGGAAGTTCCTATCTACTTAAGGAGAGGTTAGGAATTCCTTATATGATACAATTTTAATATTTTCCTAACATCTACACTAGGGTGTAGTAAAATACAACAAAATCCTCAATTCAAGTAATGAATATAATAAAATAATATAGTCATTACTACTTCTACAATGATGAGATACATGGGGCCCCTAGGAAAGGGGAAATTATCCATCAAGAAAAGATAAAAGTTGTTGTTTATGCAACATGGCCTCCAAAGTTCTCTCCATGGAACGTACTCAATGATAAATGTCCAAAACAAACAATGTACCTCTAAAAATTCATCAAGGAAGATACTCCAAAGGTTTCCATTTTCTCTTTATGAAGACTTTTAAAAATATATTTTCAAAACCTGGTCAAAATTTTCCAAAATAAAATAGAGTGGTTAATACCCACTTTGAGCTCCCAATACAACATTAAAACCCCTTTAACCATAACTATAGCTTCAAGAATATAAAAAAGGACTAACAAGGAGGGGTACACCTCCATCATATGAGTGAGTAAGGGTCGACACATGAAACACTCTCCATAGGAAACAATATAAAAAACAATCAAAACCTCCTCAAACTTTTGAAAAATATAGTAGAGTGGTTAAGACCCACTTTGAGCTTTGGATAAATCATTAAAAACCATTTAACCATAATTATGAAGTCAATAAGATAAAAAATCCCTATCTACGAAGGCAGTGTCTCTATCATATTAGTGAGTAAGGTTCAACACATGAAACACCCTCCACAAGGAACAATACTACATTTTGTTGTTAAATTAGATATCTATACTAAGATCAAAAGTAAAAATCCATTTTTTAATCACCGTTATCTCTCATTTTCATGGGTTTTGAGAAAAAAACAAGTGTTGCTTAAGCGACATATAATATTTAAGTTTTGTATGCGATGTATTTGGGCATCCCTTAAGTTTTGTTTGGAGGTGTCCCTTCAGCGTCAGTTAGAGAAATAATATTAAACGTTGATTTTTTTCCGTATTGTTGCTTAAACAATGTGACACCGAGAGTATTTTTCTTTTTTTAGGATCAATTGGGAAAATTTGTAAACACATTTAGACATAAAATGTATTTATCTTTTTTGGTTAAAGTATGAAAGAATAATCCATTGAAGGACTTTGGATGGATTTGGAGAATTTTTCTTATAGCTAGATTTTTTTGTTGATCAACAATACCCATACCCAGTTTTGAATTTCTTTTTTCATTGGTTTAATGATTTGATCTCTTTCTTTCTTCTATTAGTGGCTTTACAATATATTTTATTGAAACAAAGCATGATACCAGACAATCATATCCCCCAATATTCTATCAAATCTGAATGAACCAATTATATGCAAGCAAATATCAGTTTTGTACAAAATGCCCATAAAAACAATGATGTTCTAGAAATTAATCAAAATCAACCCTTCAATGGTTAATCTATAAAAAGGGAAAAAAAAATTATTTCCCTTGTACAAAATGTAGAGGAATGAAAATAATAAGAGTTGCAGGGAAACAACTAGGAAATGTTTCTCATGGTATGGGTACTTGAAGAGGGAAACTAATATCATCGCTTGGTAAGTTTTCAAAAAAAATGTTTTTCTCATTATGAAATACTATCATTATTGATCATTATTCAATACTAATTGGTTACATTTTTTTTACAAGTACAACATAGAAATGAGTACCAACATTTGAAAACCCACTTGCTATAATTCACAGTACTAGAGTTGTTGAGGGTGGTGACATTGAGGTTGATACATTAATAGAAGAAAATTACCACAATATTATCAAGACTTAAGGGATAAATAAGTTGATCCATGACACATTTGTTTCAACGGATGAGAATGCACTTGTGGATGAGGCATATGAAAACATTCATGATCTATCTATTATTGATAAGGAACAAGAAACCTTATACAAATACTCAAAGACAAGTATTGTATCATCTCTTTTGTTGCTAGTCAACTTGAATGCCATGAATGGTATTTAAAACACAACAATGACAAAATTGTTAAGGTATG
>LPNX011031584.1:495-55776 GCA_001517045.1 Pseudotsuga menziesii | reverse complement strand
ATATATATTAGATGTTTAGGTGACACTTTTATGCCATCGTCGAATAATTTCCTTTTCACATATAGATAAATGTGTGTTGCTTTGAAAGACCTACGAATGAAGTATAACACTATTGATGCATGTCCCAACAATCATAGCATATATTACATACAAATACATCAAAGAGTGGTTTCCCTAAATGTGGAATTAGTATATATCAAATCGATCAACTAACAAATTAGGTTCCTGACAAAGTTATTTTCCACATCCCAATAATTACATGTTTTTAATGGTTGTTCAAGTGTAAAAACACTGCAAAATTTATGGATTACCATGCATGACATATAAGTGAAGATGATGTCATGTGAATTCCGAGAGATGGTTTTTCATTCAGAGACATTGATGAAAGATGGCCAATTTAAAATAAGAACCTCATAATGTTAGAATTCCATTGCAAGTTAATGGTTTCAACTCATTTGGAGAGCCCAAAAATAGTTGCTCAGTATGTCTAGTATTTGTTATAAACAATAATATTCGTCCATGGATGGAAATTAGAACAGAGAACATCATGATGGCATTAATTGTTCTAGTACTTATTTTTAAGAATGTTAACATAATATAAGTTATGAAATTTGTATTATTATTGCATGTATGAGAACTTATTAGCCATGTATGTTACTTTTCAAATGACTACTGGGTAAGCACTAAGTTAAAGATACGGATGTATATAATGAGCCTCTTATAGATGAAATTTTAAAATTATTGGATGTTATTAGTATGGCTGACATATCCAAACCAATAGGCCAAAAACAATTTCAGTTCCATGGAATACTTACATGGAACATTCACGATGAACCTGGTATTACACATTTCTGTGGTATGTAAAGTTCCCATATATCTCTCTGCATCATTTATTATGCAATTATTCTTATAATATACAAAATTCTATATGTTAACACTATAAAATAAATTGCATGGATTCAAACAAAGGGAAAAATATTCATGTCCAGTATGTGGTCCAAGAATAGTATCTAAACATTTAAGAAGTTTATGAAATGAGGTGTATAATAAGTTTATACATTTTCTCCATAAGGGCCACATGTATTGTATTACAAAAAAAATCACTTTAAAGGAAACCAAGGATCTGTTAAAAATACACAAAGGCTAACATCTCAACTATGGAAAAAGGAATTTCAAAAGATCCATTGTAAGTAATATTTGTTTGGAGATAATTACTTCATTTTTGGTCACTTGTTTTTATTTCTATATTTTGATACTTACCATGGTTAATATAAAACATTAATATGTTGTTGATTGTGGAAGTGGAAATTATAGGTTTTAGAGGAGTTTTTTTCTCGGTGCACTTTATCTATCTTGTTGCATTTGAGAATCGACACTTTTTATCACCAATGCATTGCCCCACCACAAGAATGAAGGAAAGTTAACATATTTTTTTTATAAAATTTTGATTTAAAACAAAGTTAAAAAAAATTATTATTGGTGCACTGTTTGCATGCAAATGCATAATAGTGAATGTAAATTATCAAGTGTAGTAGTATAGATTAAATAGTTTGTTGTATAATATTTATTTTTAAAGAAAAAACAAAAAAACATTATCTATGTACCATATACCTATAAAATCATTGTGGCATTAAGACATCTAACACTCTTAGAAAGATAGGACCACTTTAGACACCTAGTTAGAAGTTTAGAACTTGTGCATAACATATCATGCATATATGGACAATAACCAAGATGTTGGGGGAAACCATTTTGCACATTACTTGTCCACAACCATAAAACCAAGTGAGATTTGCACTTATATTTCCTTTCCCCCCCTACGTAATGTGAGTGATCACCTCACTCATCAATGGTATACAATTTGGGATCTTCTCCATAATTCCACCCATTTGTTAATTCAATGATTTTTATAACCCCACCTAGATTGGCTAAGGGAACCCATAAAATTTCCATCAAGGAACCTATAACCACCTAACAATGTAACAATAAATTACCAAGTAAACATCCATGTTCCATGTGAAAGGTATCTAGTGACTATAACAATCATTTCCTATAACTCTTACGGTCCTAGTCCTCCTCAATGCATTTTTCCAAAATACCCTATGACCATATCACCATGTAGATTTCGATAAATATGTCCTATCTCCAATCCATGTAATCAATATGGAACATCATCCTTTGATTCAATTACCTTAAATAATGTTTCCTTTATACATAGCATTGAATCAACCAAATCTCCATCCCGTCATTTTTTCCCTTAGGTATCCAAACCCAATTGGGTTCAAGCTCAAGTATTCAATCAGATAAAATAAAATGCTATTGCAAAATCTAGAGGGCAATGATTTTACAAGGGTTTTTAAACAAAACATGACCTAGATACAAGAAAAGAAATTCAATATTTTTGGAATACCCATTTCTTTTGGAGAATCCCTTAGGGGTGTATGTAAGGTTTTAATTGAATCAGTAGAAAATAAAATCTATAATTAGTGAATTGCAAAGTTGTAAGCACTAGCTGTCAAATTCTAGATCTACACCAAAATTAGTGTAGCCACCCATGTGTATTATGTATCTTCATTGATGTAATTACATGTAGCATAATATGATGTATATATCCATGGTGACCTTCCAAAGTATCCTATACCATTAATCTCAACAATGCCTAATTTAGTGCATGAGGTTAGTAACAAGGGTGTCCTCCCCATGGGAAATGCGGTCATCCATTAAGTTGTGTCTATCTAAAAATCCACCAATTAAGGGTATCTTCCTCATTTCAAAATTTTTTTCATGTGTTTTGTTGTTTGATCATCTAGTTTTATACTATGAGACTTTGAATTACATGCAAGTGTTCATTACCATCTCTTTCTCATTCCTTCAATTGTGCGCATCTTAAGCGAACACATTGTATTCTTTCTTATTGTTAAGATTTCATATGCTTAGCTATATATCAATAGTGTTTAATCTAAATTCACAAAAATATCATATACAAAATCACCGAAAGAAACACAATCACAAGATAAGCAAAGATTTATCTTGGGAAACCCTCAAGGGGAAGAAAACCCAACAAAACTTCTTAGATATAGACGTATAAGATAAAACCAAAAAACATGTGATCCTCCTCCTTGTTGGAATCTCTCTCTCTCTCTCTCTCTCTCTCTCTCTCTCTCTCTCTATCTCTCTCTCTCTCTCTCTCTCTCTCTCCTATGAACTATACACAAGTAAGTGTGTGTGTTCAAATGAGGAACAAAGCTCCTCTATTTATACTCTTTCTGTCACTTGTATTTTAACCTAACAAGTCGGCCCCACTAAACTAATTGGGACGAATTCACCTAGGAAGACTCAAAACAAGATTATATTATATTCATTAGGGTACTATTGAACCAAATTTTAATGGATTTTATACCTCATGACTCTATGATGACCAAATATAATAGTAACATCCTGGTGGAGGAATAAGACATCTCCCTTGGGGTACACCAGTAAAATACATTTAGAATATTCTTCAAAGTTATAATATTTCAATACTCTGCCTTAACAAGAAGTGTATTCTACTTACAACAACATAATCAACTATAGGAGTAACAAGAGAGGAGATATTTAGAAGTATCAAGGTAATGCATCTATATGTCATGGGAAGTTTTCAACAATCGTCAACAACTGGAACATTTACTAGAATATCTTCAATATCTTTAGTACTAGAACATCATATTCTACATCACTGAGTCTTCATCTTCTACAACACTCAATCACTTGATCCTTTGCTGTAAGACTTCGATCTTCTCAATTGTTTGGAGCAATACTTCAATCTTATCGATCCTTTGTAGCAAAATTTTTATCTTCTCAATCATTTTCAGCAGTACTTATGTATTCTTGATCCTTTGCAGCAGCAGTTTGATCTTCTCAAATTTGTGTAGAAACAATTCGATATTCTTGATCATTTGCAGTAGAACTTTTATCTTCTTGACCCTTTGCAGCAGTACTTCAATCTTCTCGATCATTTGCAGAAGCACTTCAATATTCTAGATCCTTTTCCACAAAAATACATGTAGTACACATGACCTCTTTGTGGGATGATCAATCCCTATCAATTTAGGACATAGGTCCAAGGATGATGCAATCCTCATCATCCTACTCCCCCTTAATGAGGAGGTCCCACAGCATCGACCAACTGGATTTTCTGCAAATTAATGCAAGATCTATCATTCGCAACTCAATGCAGGACTCATCATAGACCATCCTTATCCTGTTATAGATTGAACCAATCCCAAGTGACTGTTATTTTCTACAACATCTACAAGTGAATGTAGGAACACTCTCTATGCGAGAGTATTGTCTGCAAATGAATGCAGGACCTATTTTCCAGAACTGAGTGCAGAACTCATCGTAGACCATCCTCAATTTGTTAAAGCTACGACCACTCCCAAGAGAGTGTTATTTTCTACAGCATCTACAAATAAATCTAGGAACAATATCCATAAGGGAGTATCATCTGCACCTGAATGCATATCATCTCCGCAAATGAATGCAAGACATGTCTTCTACATCTGAGTGTATGACTCATCATAGACCATCCTCATCTTGTTAAATCTAGGACCACTCCCAAGTGAGTGTTATTCTCTATGAAATCTACAAATTAATGTAGGAACACTCTCTATGCGAGAGTATCGTCTGCAGGACCACCCTCAACTAGTAAGGGCTAGGAACACCCTCATTAAGAGAGTGTTATTATCCATAAGAACATCCTTAAAAGAGGATATTATTAACCACAAGTGAATGTGGGACCTTATCAACATCTGCAAGTGCACTTTTCCTCTTTTGTATTGGAACATCACTCCCAGCAAATCATTGATGATAGTCTCATCATCACTCCCCCTTTCTAGGGAGGTTTGTATCATCATCGTTCCTTCTTGCAAGGAAGTTCTGTAACATCAACATCATTGTTCCTCCTTATGAGGGAAGTATTTTAGGACTATACCAAGCTTGTTACAGAAGTATTCAAACATTATTTGAGATAGAAGCTTGGTCAAAAAGTCAACAACTTTCTCATCGGTACTCACATACTAGAGTTGTATAGCTCTCTTCTGTACCATATACCTTATGTAAAAATATCGTATTTCTATGTGCTTTTATTTATCATGGAACAAAGAATTCTCTGTCATCTTTATACAAATCTAGTTTTCACATAGAATCATTGGGGTATCCAAATCCATGTCCAATAAATCAGACATTCTCTTCCGAAGCCATATGTATGTTGCCTCGCCACATTGACACTTGTTGCACCTTCCTAATACCAATTTTTGTTTCTTCACTTGATCATTTTTCCTATGAATCTACCTATATCTTTGAACATACACCAAATTACTCAGCAAGTGTAGTCAAGTATAATTGTTTTCTAATCTTTCCAATTTCCTTTAATTCAATGTCTTAAATGTATTTCTTGGGATCTCGTGACTAATCTTGATAGATTCTGCAACACATTATGATTTTAGTAGATTATTTAAATTTCAATAACATACTCGGGATTTATTGGAATCCTTTTATTTCTGAAGCACCCCTGTTCAACTTTTGGTTAACTATATTCGCACTTTGAAAGCTTCCAGCTGTGCACATACAATTCAAGGTTTGTTTGCAACACACAAATTGAATTGATTGATTGATTCACTAATGAGAATTAATGAATTCTTCATCTCTATGCAGCACGTATTATAGAGATGAAGATTCAATATGAATCTGAGAAATTCAGGCATTCGATATCATTTTCCAATAGCTAATAGACAACCTATTTTCTAATTCGATTATGTACATTTAATTAAAGATATAGACTACTGCTATAGAATCTAGTTAACTATCTCGGTTCTTGATTATAAATAAACAATTGCATATGTAATGAAGGGAGCGGTAGAACAATGTTTGTTTTCTGAATTGGAACAAATAGCAAAGCTAGAATTTGAATTCGATCTTGTTTAATATTTTCCAAATGTTGTTTTATATGATTGTAGTTTAAATTATTATAATTTGTGAAGATGGTTTATTTTTTAATATTGTTTATGTTTCTTTAATTTAGGTTAATTCTGTAGGCTCTCTAAGGACGTGTGGTCCTGTTGGAAAGGATCCACCAGGAGGACCATAATCCCTTTATCTTATACATTTCATTAATAGTGTAAATATTTTGATCATTTATTTTCTTGAATTCTCTGTTTATTTGATAAACTGTAAGTTTTAATCTAACTTGGTAGGATTGATAGCAATTGTTAAATAGAATTTATTTATGCTTTCACCATATTCCCTATTTATTCACTACGGTTGTATAAATATACATAATGTTTCAATTTCTGAGTGTAGGAGATTTAATTGCAGTATTCTTCTGAATTTTAAATTCTGTAGATTTAAACTTTGCTTACCTTTCTAACTTTAGATTTGAAGTTCAATTCATGTAGTTTTAATCTTTGCAATAAACTATTTTATATTATACTCAAAGGTGATTTTTTTATCAATATTTGAACAATGGTTTTGATACATAGTATTTAACTTAAAACAAAATTATTGATCTGAACAAAGCATTTTAGATTTACAGTTCACTTTCTGTCACACACTCTCCTTTCTGTGTTATTGCATAGTTTCTGCATATTCAACTCATTTTTCAAGTTTTATTATATTAGAAAATTATGATAAGGTTAATACTTTTACTGAGGTGGGTTTTACAATTAATATTTGATTGAATCTTATTTACATGAGTATTTTACTTTTACCCCTGCTCGTGTATTTTGAAAAGAGTTTGAAATTTTGGTTTTGTAGGATTTAGGTTTTCTTATGACACAAAGGTTGAATTGATTGAATAAATTGCATTTTTATTTTAATGTGTGTGTTCCAGGAGTAGATCAGGGTAATCTAGGCTTTAGTTCTACACATATAGTGTTTTCATCTCACAAGCTACCTCCCTAGGTAGACGATTTAATACTGGTAATTATTTGACATATAAATTCACCAACATTTTAGTGCCATTGACAAGGAGATGCTAAAAGGATTGAAGTCTCGATAGATAGGTTGATTTTACATTTCACAATAAGGGAAGGAGAAATGATAAGATGCAAATATGAATTCACTACAAAATTTATGTGGTGTAACAACCTGACGCATCCACTTTGGTGCATCACCCCAAAACCTTGTTGTTCCTTTTCATCTAGGTAAGTTTCCTATTCATAAGAGTGTTTATTTATTCGTGTGTTTGATTTACTTTCTGCAGGTGTGTCTAATTTCTGCAAGTTTATTTTTCACAAGTGTGTTTATTTTTCATGTGAGAATGTGTTATGCAAAGTGTGTTTATTTATTTGCAAATTTAGGTATGTTTATTTCTTTCTTGAAAATTTTTAAGTTTGTAAGAAGTATGTTTCTTTCTTAAACTAGTTTGTTTTAATTTTACAGTAGGATTTTTAAACATTAAAATTTTGCATAGGGGAACTCTAATATCTTGGCTACTGATACATTTATGAAGATTTTTTTTTGAAGCATTACAAACTTATGGATGTTCAAGAATTTGTTGAACAAATAAGGGTTCATTACCACAAAGAATTTCTTGGATCCTTGTTCTCATATCAGATTTATATCTGAAGAGAAATTTACCTTACAAAGGAGACAACCAATCCATGATCATAGTGAGCATGAATTTATATTAAGCTATCCTTGTATATTGGTTGAAATGGCCCATGAATAATGGATTAAGGCTGATGAAGGACAACAATTGGAACCCGAAATTGAATAATTCCTTGCTTGTTTACCACCACATGAGGATTATGTACCAGAAGATCCACTTGGTATAGTAATGAAAGATGTTGGATAAGGAACCTTCGAAAATTGGGAATCTAATGAACATTGGTGTGAGTCAGCCATACAATCCCTAACCTCCATTTCTCAACAATTCTTAACATCTAGATCATGTGAGAAGCCGATTCATCATATCCGGGTACTTGTTAACACCTATTTTTCAACATTGGATATGAGTATTCCAAGAATCCTAATTCATAGATGGTTACATTGGAAGTATGCATACACTTGAAGGGATATTTTCACTTCCAGTATACTAGGTTAGTATAGGAAATAATAATAAAAATAAAAGTAAAAGTAAAGAGAAAAAAAAACCTTTACTACGAAAACCAGTTTGTCTGGAACAACCTTGCGGGGGTCTAACTAGAAAACCAAGTGACTCGCTGGCTAGACACCAAAATAAATTCCGTTGGTGATGTCTATTTAATTTTTGAAAAATCATTTTGGTTTTGTGCTCAACTAGATGATGGGAGATTCATTAAGGCTTTCCATCCAACAAGTTCCAACCTATCGACTTTGAAACATTTTTTGGGTCTAAAAATCGAGACATTATTGGGTACCTTGGTGCTTGCATGCCCTAATGGAAGGTATCCTCATCATCTTATATAGAAATACATTAACTTTTCTTGGAAAATGAATTCCATAGTTCATTCAAATCCAACAAATCTATTCATGACTATTAGGATGTACCAAATTCCTTGATTTCCATTGACATTAAAGGTGGAATATCTCAAATTGATTAAAAAATACATTATTTTTTGGTAATCCAATGATTCCTACCTGTGTTTTACATCAATAAATTCACTCACATAGGTAGGATTTCACAAAAAGGACATGGTTGAAGACCTTGAAACTCATTAGAAATTATGGGTTTTTGAAACAATCTGTAATTATGGATGGTTCAAGTGGTTTTCAACCTTTATTTTGAAAGCAATTTATTCCTTTTTTTTCTTTAGCAATACAGAGTCAGTCAATATATTGTTCAAAAAAATTATCAATGGTATCATTTCTTCTCTTGTGGCAACAATTTTTTTTCTATATTCCGTTATAGAAATTCCACTATGGCAAATAAATTGCATTATGTAGGAGAAATTATGATAGTTAAGGTATTCATGAAATATTCAGTTTAAGAAGGGCCCTCCATCATATCTACTTTGGTATAAATCATTTCATGAGGTAACTTTAATTGAGTTAATGATTATTGAATTTAAGGAAATTTCATTATAACAACAGATTATACTGATAAAAAATGATACATTTATTCTTCTTTACCTTTCCATATGTATCTTTTACCTCATACATTATACTGGAATTAAACATTGGGTGTCCATAAATGCCTTGATATGACCCAAGTGAATCATGTCATTATCATATTATACCTTTTAGATCTCTATTTGTCCTATTTTTAATGGATTTAAACCTTACTCATATACATATTAATCCACTCATTCGAATCATTGAAAATATTTGAATGCCTATGATGATTTCATAATATGTTTATCTACAAAATCCTTGTTAGTTGACCCAATTTTTCCCTTTCCCCTCTTCATTTTCATTTATGATATCAAATAGTGTTATTCCTACCCTTGCAAATTCGTGATACTCCATGCATTTGAATAATGTTGTGTACAATTCAAGCCTATATGTTACCACTCATTAAAAACAGTTCCAAAATTCGATGTTTCCTATTTGATAACCAATTTTCATTCCATCCTTTGTCCTCCACTTGGTTATCTGTCGGTGCATAGTATTAGCAAAGGATGGGGCGAAAGGGGGTTGAACGTCATGAGCTGACTTCTATCTTCATGTTAGAAGGCCTTCTTGAGTTCAATGCATGTAAAGAGAAGTTTGAAGCCATAGATTGGTATAAGTTCTTTTATAATTTACGAGGGTATGACGATGAAATAACATTGTACTTTTCACAAGGATTTGATGGTAAAGTTGTTCATATTGGTAATTTTATCATGGAGGTATCAGAGAAGATAGTTTACCATGCCTACGGCTTGCCTTGTCAAGGGGAATGATGGTTTAAGAATAAACCAATAGAATTCTTAGTATGTACCCAGTTTATAATGGAATAAAATTAGTTTGCAAGTTGGAAAAAGGGTTTTCCTCGTGACTAGATGCAAGAGGAATGGTGAAATGTTCTATATGTGTTGTAGAAATACTTAACCTTTGAAGGGAGGTATGTAATTACTTTGAATTACCATGTTCACTTTCTTTTACATTTCGAAGATGAATTGGGAATGAATTTCTTGTATTTTTTGTGCAAAAGTCTAGCTAAGATGTCAAGACGGGTTCAAAATCACTTTGGTAATCCTTACAATAGTCTTTACCATCATGGTTTGATTAAGATTATTTATGAAGATGAATTGCGTATTAATAAGGATACTTGGGCTAATTTTGTGAACATAGTTTGGGGTCTCCATTCATCTAAAATCCCTCCTTCTCCACACATTCAAGTTTCTCCTCAGGCTAAGGTTCATGAATTAGAACCTGTTTCTAACGAAGAACCAAAAACACCCCTAATTGATATTTTCTCCTCTATATTGAAGAAGAGACGAAGCCAATCTAAAATATTTATTGTTGTATAACTCATAATACCACGAAGAACTACCGGAAGCATGCCTAGACAACTTGTTAAACCCTCAAATGCATCCCAAAATGTACAGAATCATGTTTTGGTTGATTTGGCTGAATCCCCTAAGTTAGAATCAGACCCCAAAGTACAACAACATGTTATGTTTGATATGGAATAATCCACCGAGTCAGATCGAGACCTCCCTAAGAAGAAAAAGAAAAATAATGCTCCAAATCCACTTCACCCATCATGTCCTAAGAAATTTGATTTTGTATATTGTGAGAATTATGATTTTATTCTTCTTGGTCTTGGTTCTGAACCCATAGACCCTCATCTGCATGAAAATCCTCCTACTTCAAAATATGGCCATGTGAAGTATAATCCTAAATTGTTTAATCCTCAACAATTTGACTATGGTCCTCCTAAGGATAGCTCACCTGAACATGAATTATGTGTAGAACATATACCTATAGTCTCTTCCACTTTGGTTATACCCTCTGTAATTTCCCAGCTGCAAAATAAAAACAAGAATATTAAGAAGCTTAAATATGCACTCGGTTCATACCAGAAATCGCAAAAGGAAAAAGACTTGTTGGTGCTAGAATCCGAAGAGAGAAATGAGTAGTTGAGAAATTATAATCTCAAACTTCCACAGAAAAATAAGAAATTGAAGGAAACATGTGATAAGGAATATGTGGATATAAGATGACTTCATATATTAGTAAAGAATTGGAGAGTTGAGGCTTTCAAGAACTTAACACACATTCGTCTATTAAAGTAGAAATTGAAGGTGAAATGAAACCTCACCAGTGGAAAACTGAACATTGTGGTCAATACCACATAAGTTCTGTAAGTGGTAATGAAACTCAATTTTGAAAATTTTCCAATCTATGGAAGGCATATTTGCATGAGGACATAGAAATAGACAAGCATGGGGGAGATGTTGGCTGGCCACATTGACACTTTTGGCACCTTCCTAATACTAGTTTTTGTTTCTTCGCTTGAGAATTTTGCCCCATGAATATCCATATATCGTTGAACATGCACCTAATTACTCAGCAACTGTAGTCAGGTATAATTGTTTTCTAAAATTTCCAATATACTTTAATTCAATGTCTTAAATGTATTTCTTTGGATCTCATGACTAATCTAGATAGATTCTGCAACATATTGTGATTTCAGTAGAATATTGAAATTTCAACAACATAATGGGGATTCAGTGTCATCATCTTTTTTTTTAAGCACCCATGTTTAACTTTTGGTCAACTATATTCACACTTCAAAAGCTGCCATCTGTGCACATAGAATTCGAGGATTGTGTGCACCACTATCTCAAATTGGTTGATTGATTTAAGCATGAGAATTAATGAATTCTTCATCCCTATGCACTACGTGTCAAAGAGATGAAGACTCGATATAAATATGATATATTTTAGGCATTCAATATCATTTTGTAACTGATAGACAACCTATTTTCTAATTTGATTGTGTATCTTTAATTAAATATAGAGAGTGTTGTTGTAGAATTGGGTTAACTATTCTAGTTCTTGACTTATAAATATATGACTGCATATGTAATGAAAGAAGTGATAGAACAATGTTTTTCTTTCTAAATTCAAACAAATAACATAGAAAGAATTTGAATTTGATATTGTTTTCAATTTTCCAAATGTTGTTTTATAGGATTGTAGTTTAAATTGTTCTAATTTGTGAAGATAGTTTATTTTATAACATTGTTTATGTTTCTTTAATTTAGGTTAATTTTGTAGGCCCTATAAGGAATCATGGTCCTATTGGAAAGGATCCACCATGAGGACCATAAGGCCTTTATATTTTACATTTCTTTAATAGTGTAAATATTTTCATCATTTATTTTCTTCAATTTTTTGTTTATTTGATAAACTGTAAAATTTAATGTGACTTGGTAGGATTGATAGAAACGGTTAAATAGAATTTATTTATTCTTTCATAATATTCCATGTTTATTCACCATCATTGTATAAATATACATGATGTTGAAATTTCTGAGTGTAAGAGATTTAATTGCAATATTCTTTTGAATTTTAAATTATGTAGATTTGAACTTTGCTTACCTTGCTGTAACTTTAGATTTGAAGTTCAATTCATGTAGGCTTAATCTTTGCAATAACTTATTTTATATTATATTGAAAGGTGAATTTTGTATCAATATCTAAACATTGGTTTTGATTCAAATTATTTAACTTAAAATAAAATTACTAATCTAAACAAAGAATTTTAGATTTACAGTTCACTTTCTGTCACACACACTACTTTCTGTGTTATTACATAGTTTTTGCATATTTAATTTATTTTTCAAGTTTCATTATATTAGAAAATTATCATAAGGTCATTAATTTTACTAAGGTTGGTTTTACAATTACGATTGGATTGAATCTGATTTAGATCAGTATTTTACTTTTACCTCTGTTAGTCTATTTTGCAAAGAGTTTGAAATTTTGGTTTTGTAGGATTTAGATTTGCTTATGACACAAAGGTTGGATTGAGTGAATAAATTTCTTTTTTATTTTAAAGTGTGTGTGCCGATAGTAGGTTAGGGTAATCTACACTTTAGTTTTTCACATATAGTTTTTGCATCTCACAAGCTACCTCCCTGGGTTGATGATTTAATAATTGTAATTATTTGACATCAAAATTCCCCAACAATGGTTTCACAAGTAGCAGAGAAAATTGCTATGTACTCTTCTTTAGACATGCTAAGAGAAACAATATATTTTTTTCTTGCTAAACCATGAGATCATGGTGGATCCCAGACAATAAAATCCACCTAAGGTTCTCTTTCTGTCTGCGGTACTTCCTTCCCAATATGAATATGTATATTTATGCAATATGTAGTCATTATCTCTATCATAGTATAGTACAAAGTCTATTGAACCTTTTATGTACCTTATCACATGATTTGCAGTTATCATGTGAACACATTTAGGTTTAACTAGATCTTGGCTCAATGTGTTCACAAGAAAGCATATATCTAGTCTATATTCTTCAGATACATTAATGACCCAATAATGTATCTGTACCGAGTGACATCCACTAACTTTGATGATTCATCAAATAATAGCTTCAGGTTGGTATCCATGGGTGTGTCCATGGCTTTACAATCCAACATATAAAATATTTTTAATATTTCCACTGCATAGTTTCCTTGGTTTCAAAATATTCCTTCTCGGCTCTTCCACAATTACATCTTGAGAAAATAGTGCATCAATCCTAGATATTTCATCTCGAAGTATTCATCTAGATTCTTATTTATTTCTACATTCTATTTCTCATTTGTGTTCAAGAATAGATCATCCACCTATAGTAATAATATGACAAGTTCATCATCCATAACCTTAAGGTAAAGGTTCGGATCAAATTTACTGTTGGTAAACCCAAATCTTGTTAAGATGCTATCTATTCTTCGATACCAAACTCTAGGAGCTTGTTTCAATCCATACAAAGCCTTCTTCAACTTACATACATGAGCCACTCTGTATTCGACTTGTGGTTGTTCGATGTATACTTCTTCCTCAATCACACCATTCATGAAGGTTTTCTTTACATCCATCTAGTGTATATTCCACTTCATCATGGAAGCAAGTGCCATAATGGTTCTAATGGAAGTAAACCTTGCTACTGGTGCAAATGTCTCTTCATAATAAATTCCCTCTTTCTGAGAGAATCATCTAGCCACAAATATTTCCTTGTATTTTTCAATACTTCTATCAAAAACATGTTTTATGTTGTAGATCCACTTGGAATATACCACACTCTTTCTTTATGGTTTAGGTACTATATCCCAAACATCATTATTCATTATTGACTGGTATTCTTTCATCATTGCTTCTACCCATTCTTTCTCCTATACAACGTTTGCGCAACTAGTTGGTTCTTGATCTACAATATCACACATCAAAGTTACATAGTTGGAGAATTGCTTTGATATATTGCTTGTTCTTGTGGAGCCTTGTGGAGCTCCATACTTCTCTACTTCTTGTGTGATTTATCTTACCGAAATAGGTTTTATCTTTCGAGATATATCCATAGTAGGGGGTTCCTAAGGTTCTAGCTTATCATTATCTTCTAATGCTACTATTTCAAGAGAGTGTTCAACTTATATCTTTCTCGAAGGTACATCCTCTTCATGTACTTACTGAAGATGAAACCTTCGGTATTTCTTAATATATGTTTCTTAATCAAATGTTACATCCCTAATAATCTCTATATGATGGAATCCTAAAATTTATATCCTAAAGGCTTTGGAGACTTCACAATATCCAACAAATTTTCCCTTCTATCTGAAATGATCAAACTTGGTTTTCTTTTCATTTGGAATGTGAACATATATTGAACAACCAAATATATTGAGATGGATCACTTCATGTTTCTTTCATGTATACATTTCTTTAGGAGTCTTGGATACAATAACACTATAATATAATCTATTATGTACATACACATCTATTCTTCCCATAGATGCATGGGAAGGTCTTGATCATGAATAATTGTCTTCATTGCTTCCATAATGGTTCTAGTATTTCTTTATGTAACACCATTCTATTGGGGATTGTAGGGATTCAGTAGTTCCCTGTTGATTGTAACACCTCGGCTTTGACCCCATGGGTTTTTTATTATACATGGTGAACATATTGTATGGAATCATGGCAAAGAACTCAAGTGACAAGGCCCTCCCATTGATTGATGTTTTGTGTATAGGTGATTAATGTTGATTCCTACGGTTTATGGTCCTAATTCAAGCACGGTATATATATTTGTGAATATCATGTAGAATGAAAACTAATAAAACTACCACAAGTAGCTATGCGTCACAACCTTAAAGAGATGTGGGCATGATTTCACAACGAATAGGGAGGAATAATGTTTAACCCTTATCTATCAGAGGAAAAGCAATGTGTCAAAAGGAAACACCCAAAAATGTATGCCCATTATCCTCATGCACTCATGTTTCATATTCCCTGACGTTGTGGGGAGTGGAAAGACATTTTGATCATCCATCCTTCAACGTTTTCAGTTTATATTTCCTCAGTGTGCATGCGTAATCCATCATCTAGATTTCACCCAAACTGTGGTGGTTGATTTTGATTTTTCCCTATTCCATCCTGTGCATGCGCACTGTGAATTCGTCCTGTTGGAATAACTATGTTTTGTTCTGGGTTTTTCATTAATGGGGGATTCACCCTTGCATGGGTCATTTTTTTCCCTAATCGAACAGATGTAGCGAGAGCGAGCAGGTGTTGCTACGCATTTATGTAAGTGTTTTTCCTTTGCCAAGACCCTGTTTGTAATGTTGCAGTGTTGTCCTGAACTGTAGAGTGTTATGAGAAATGTCACATTGTGTATTCGAGTGATTCCTATGTTGATGTGTCTTGGTGTTGTTTATTTTGATGTGCACCATGGGTTTGGTATGAGCTATATACAAGACTTAGGAGTGGAAAAGAGGTAGAATGTGCTTGATAAACCTAGTGGGAACCTAACAATAAGATAAGGGTGGCTGGTTAATCTTCTTTGCACATCCTGAAGAGCACTGGAAGGGAAGATGTATCCTGAGGGACTGTAGAGTAGAGAAGGGGACACTTCCTTATGTTGGGTGTGTAGCAAACATGGATTCCAAGCCAGATAAGTCTTTTGAAGGTGTCCTTAATTCTATGCATGAGATCACTAGCTTAGCATTTCTTCCTATCCATTTCCTTAATATCCTGATAACCCATATGCTGGCTTGGTTGTGTCTTGTTTTGTTTGGCTTTGTGTCTGTGTGACCCTTTTCTAGACAGCCTCATAAACCAATCTATTAGTTGGCTTGGTTGGTCCTGAATGTGAATGATGGATTGGATGTGTGGCCTGATAAACCCATCTATTAGTTGGCTTGTTTTCTTGTAGCATGATAAACCTAATTGTGTTGTCTTAGCTGAGTTTTGTTTCATCCTTGGTTTTGTGTGAGCTTGCTAGTGTTCCTTATTCCTTGGGGAAATCATGCCTAGCTCAGGGGTGGTAGTGTTGCTGAGAGATAATGAGCGCAATGGTCTATGGTTGGGTGGAACGTTGCAGTGACATATCTTATTGGAGAACAAGCTTCTTCATAAGATAAGTATCTCAGTGTTAATCTCTGCATTTGTATTTTCTCAGTAAAATATGATGAGCGTGCTTAATGTGTTGAATTGATGAATTGATTCTGATGTATAATTGAAATTGTATGCATCTATGTATTTTACTTTCAATGTATTTCCTAAGTTTTGTTATGGGCTTAGATTGGACGGATTGGTGATGGCCTGAAGGATTGAATCGGTCCAAGACTTCTGCTAATAGGCTGAGTTTCTTCGCAGGAATCTTCTTCCGCAACTTTCCTTTATGCAACTTGCGGGATGCGGGATGTGTCTTCATGATCTCTATTTCCGCATGCGGGATGTGGGATGCGGTGTTGCAAATATCTACCCTCGTAAATTTCTTTTCGTAGTGGTCTATTCCACATGAGGGATGCGGGATGAGGGATGAGGGATGTGGGATGTGGGATGGAAATTTCCATATTTCTCGATTCTGCAAACTCCTTTCCACACCGTGGATCCTTGCTGGTTGATTCTCAGTTGTTGATTTTCAGCCATTGATCTATTCCCAGATACAACACATATTGTGACTGTAATTTTCCGATGTGATTTTTCCTCGGTGTTTGATCTCCTCTGAGATGTTTCTTCGTAGATTATTGAATTGATCAATGTGGATGGAAGGGGGACGTGATAATGTGGTGTCAAAACATGAATGTTGAGGAGTGTTTCATGACCATGCCCTGTGATTCAAAGAATGAAAAATGTTCTGTAAGAAATTTTAATTCCACATGATAATCGTGGTATGGATATGTGACAATATGGTATCAGACCTGCTAATTACAGCACTAGGGCCTAAATGGTCCAAGTTTAATAGTTAATAGAGTTGCGGATTACAACATTGGGCTTGGATTTTCCAAGAGAATAGCTATCAGAGATAATGGTTGCAACATTAGTGCCTAAATGGGACAAGTTGAACAGTTAATAAAGATCATGTTGCAGCTTTGGGGCCTCAAAGGGGCCATGATAAATCCACCTTTGTGTGCAGAGAAATTCAACATGTTCAACAGGGATTGCAGGGACCCAAAAGATGAAAAATGGCAGTGCATGTGTACACCAGATTGCATGAAAATGGAAAAGAACACCCAAGTTGTGATTTGACATAGAAGCTGGTTGCGGCATGGGTAGAAATGTTCCAAGGCAATTGGTTTCAGAAAGAAAAATATAGCAATAAAGAGTGCTATTTAGCAGAATTTCCAAACTTAGCCAACCCAGCGAAATGCACCATGACCGTGATCCGATATTGACTGTTCATAAGCAGTTGGTAAGTAATTTATTTTGATTTATGAGATCGTCTAATAGATTATGTTGTTAACATATTTTTCATATTTGTAGATCGAAACATTGGTCTTGGTCTAACCAAGAAGGTTAAAGAAGATAAACCCCAAGAAGAAAATAAGAGGCTGGTCAAGGCTCTAGTAGAGCAAAACCAGTTGGCTACTGTCGTGCTATAGAGTTTGGTATATTTCCAAAAGTAAGATAAACTATGGGTGTCACTTAACAGAGATGGAAGGGAGTAGGATAAATTCTCACAAGAAGAATGAGAATCTTAACCCAACAAAGAAATGTGCTAAGCATCATCAGATCCTGAAGCAACAAAGACAACCATCACAAGCTGTGATTGAGATGGCCAGAATAACGAGGGAAAATCTAAAAGAACCACTCAAATGTTGGGGATGTGAAGGAACCCATATATGCAAGAATTCTCCACTTGAGGATAGGAATAAGGGTCAAGTTCCTAGCACCCAAGAAGCTAAAACTATGGTTCAAGAATTAGGGATCATTCCTAAAATTTGTGCAGTGTTAGAAGACCACCAGGAAGGTCATAACTCAACTGTGGTGGATTTTGAGGGTGAGATTATAAAATAGATTGTCTTTGTTTTAGTTGACCCTGGATCGACTCACAGCTATATTACTCATGGATTTGTTGAGATGTGCATTTTGAAGAAGTCAAAGCATAGAGATCATGGTTAGTCTAACTACTTACTAGAACTAAGAAGAAAGTAAGTGAGGTGGTAAGGAAATGTCCAATGGTCATCGATGGGTTAGTCGCTTTTGCATATTTGAATGTTCTACCACTTGGATCCTATGATATACTCATTGGGATGGATTGGATAGGAGCACATAGAGAAAATCTAAATTGTTACAACATGACTTTTGAGTACTTGGATGAAGAAGGAAACCTAAGGATTGTGAAAGGAATTTCAAAAGTGATTTCTGGAAGGAAGTCTTCAGCAATGCAGCTTAATAAGTTCTATGGGAAAAGTTGCAAAGTGTATGCAAATCATGTTTTGGAGGCAACAGAGAATGAAGATCCTAGGTTGGAGGACCTTCATGTGTTGCATAAATTCAAGAATGTTTTCGTGATGAGATTCCAGGGATTCCTCCAAAGAGTGACATTGAGTCTATAGTTGAACTTGTGCTAGGTAAAGCACTAGTGTCCAAGAAACCCTATAGGGTGAGTACACCATAAATGATAGAGCTGAAGGTGTAGCTACAAGAGTTGTTGCAAAAGAGGTATGTTAGGAAAAGTGTGTCTCCTTGGGGATCACCATTCCTAATTGTGAAAAAGAAATATGGTACACACAATATTTGTATTGATTTGAAACCGTTGAACAAAGTCACTGTGAAGAACAAGTATCATTTTCCTTGGATTGATAACCTATTTGATAAAATGAGAAGATAAAAGATGTTTTCCAAGATTGACTTAAGGTCTGGTTACCAGTAGGTAAGGATCAAGGATGAAAATGTTCATAAGACAAAGTTCAAAGCAAGGTATGGATCTTATGATGTTGTAGTGGTATCATTTTGTTTCACAAACGCACTAGCCATGTTCATGTGCCTCGTGAATAATGTTTCAGTAAGTATATACACAACTTTGTTCGTGTTTCCTTGATTTCACTTTTATTTATTCTAAGAAAGAGGAAAAACATGTGGAACATTTGAGGCTGACTTTGAAATTGCTCAAGAAGCATACGTGTATGTAGGTTTGAGCAAATGTGACTTCTATGAGAATAGAATTCATTATTTGGGTCTCCTTATATCACATAAAAGAATATCTAGAGACCCTAAAAGGATTGAGGCCATTATGAGTTGGCCTACTCCAAGAAAGTTAATAGATATACGATATTTTGTGGGACTTGCAGGGTATTGCAAGAATATCACTAAAGAAGATTCTGTAGATAAAGTGAAGTCTATGTATAGGCTGAGGAATCTTGCATGTGAATTTGTAGTTCCATGAGTAAGTGGCCTTTTTGTGTATGGACATGCATATGAGGACTTCCTGAAGACTTAGGTAGGATGACCTGAGCATAGAAGCATGGTTGTTCCCAATGAAACCTAGGAAGGGAGCTGCCATGTTCTATGTGAAGGATATTATGACTAAGAACATATTTTGAGCTTTAGATTGCAAGTTTTCTGTTGATTATGGGAGACTGTGATCTCCTGTGATGGTTTTGATTCATGCTAACAATGGATATGCTTGATTTTCATTGCTGATGTTCGAAGTTTCCTGTTGCTAACCATGATTGTTTGGCTAATTAAAAATTGTTCCAGGATGAAATGTTGTATGTGGATGTCTAGGTTTTGGGAAGCATGTGTAAGTAAGGGATGAGTACTCCCCACTTGCAGAAGCCAAACAACATGAGGATGGCCTCATAGTTGCACACACAAAAAAACTGATTTTCTGCAAGAAGTAGGATTGTGAACTCATATTTTTATTTTTGAATATCAATGTTGTGGATCGTTTGATATTTGGGGAATCGTGTATGCATGAAATAGATTTGAGAATCCATGGCTAAAATTTTATGATGACATCTCATATGAACTACAATGCAAGTGAGATGGTGAAAGTATGCCTTGGAATACCTAGTGTCTCGGAAGGATGTACTGGGATACATAGCTTCTCAGAGGAATGTGCTTCGAATAGGTTTGAAAACCTATGATTGCAATTATTTTTATGATGGCATCTCATATAAACTATATGATTGTATGTAATGCACGTGAGATGATGAAAATATGTACTAGATGTACATGGATCCTCTAAGGGATGTACAGGGTGTACATAGCTTCTCGAAGGGATGTACAGGGTGTACATAGCTTCTCGAAGGGATGTGTTTGGAATAAATTTGGAAAACTATGATTGAAATTTTATAATGGCATCTGATGAAAACTCTATGTCTGTATGTAACATAGGTGAGATGATGAGAACATGAACATGGAATACATGGCTCCTCTGGAACAATGTACTTAGGTACATATGTTCTTCCCCCCTACCATCTAGGCACCAATATGCATCATTGGGGACGCCCAGGGTGTAAGACATTCGGACAGACTTCTTTCCACACACATTCACGATGTAAGGGGACTATCATGAGAGTGGGGGCTGCGTGAAGAGAATAACCCCTAAGTATTATGATGTATGGAAGGTAAGCACCTAAGCATTGGTAAGTACTTGGAGGAGGTGTTGGGCCCTTAATCTAGAGCTGATACTGAGCACCTAGAGAGGTGTTGGGATCTGAAGCAAGGCTGATTGGATCTCGGTTGAGATATGTTATATAGATAATTATTTGGTTTACTTATCAAAATTTTGTTGTTATTGAATTTCTTTAAATATGCATGAGCATATGTTGCAGCCATGGTTTTGAAAATCTTGTTATAGATTGCATCCTATAGGAATGAATCTTACATATGAATTAAATTCATTGTGGTGTTCGAAAAGGAACCACCTAATATTGATAAGAAACTAGAGGAGGTGCAAGCTCTTGAACATAACTACTATTGAAGCACCGGAAGAGGTGTTGGGCTCAAGAATAGAGCTGTCAAACCTCAGTTGAGAGGTATTTCTAGGTGATCCAAGGCTCGTGGGAATGTTTCTACCCTTTAATGCACACCCAAGTGTGGGGTGGGGGTAGGGTTGTGAGTTCCATGGTTGTATAAAGACAAGGAAGATACTCGTGGAACCAAAAGGAGCTACTTATGCATATGAGTCTTTGGTTCACTTGACAATTTTTTGTTGATTTTATGTCAATATACATATGCATGTGATTCATCTATGATTTTGGAAAATCTTGTGAATCACATGGCTCATTGCTTGGGGATTGAGAATAGGTATTGTTGGTTTCCAAAGACACTGGAAATGTTCCAAGCAGAGGAGAAGGATTCTACAAGACCAAGAAAATATCCTGTGGTGTGTGCTGATGCATGCAAGCAAGGACTTAGAAGAGTTTGATATCATACGATTGGACAGATAAAGGTGTAGGAGAAGCACCATGGTCCTGAATAGGATATGTGGGAGTTGGAGGATTCCATGAGATTGACACATCCTTTTTGGTTCAAAATTGCAAAGCACTGAGTGTGGTTCCAGTGTAGAAATTGTTAAATTATTGTAAAGCACTAAGGACAATGCTATTGAAGAAGAGAGGGGAATGTAAGACCCCAGTTTTGATCCCATGGTATTTTGATTGTACATGGTGAAAATATTTTATGGAATCATCGCAAGGGACTCAAGGACAAGGACCTGCCATTGATTGATGTTTTGTGTATTGGTGATCAGGGTTGATGCCTATAGTTTATGGTGCTAATTCAAGAACAATATATATGTTTGTGAGTATCATGTAAAATGAAAACTAATAGAAATACCACAACTAGGTATCCATCACAACGTTAAATAGATGGGGGAATGATTTCACAAGGAATAGGGAGGGGGAATGTTTAACCTTGAGCTATTTGGGGAAAATCCATGTGTCAAAAGGAAACACCGAAAAACATATGACGATTCTCCTCATGCACTCATGTTTCATCTTCCCTCACATTGTGGGGAGCAGTTGGATGTTTTGATCATCCATTCTTCAAAGTTTTAAGTTTCTCTTTCCTCAGTGTGCATGCACAGTCTATCATATGGATTTCACCCAAAACATGGTGATGGATTCTCATTTGTCCCTATTCCATCATGTGCATGTGCACTGTGTGTTCGTCTTGTTGGAAGAACTGTGTTTTTTTCTGGGTTTTTCATTCACGAGGGATTCACCCATGCATGGGTCATTTGTTTTCCTGATCATATAGACATAGCAAGAGTGACTAGGCATTGCTTCATGTTTTTGAAAGTGTTTTTCCTTTTCCGAGGCCCTATTTGTGGTGTTGCAGTGTTATCCTGAACTGTAGAGTGTAATGAGACCTGTTTCTTTGTACATTCAAGTAAAGTCTATGTTGTTGTGTCTCCCTATGGTTTGCGGTGCTGTGCACCCAGGGTTTGGTCTAAAATATATACAATACATAGGAGTAGAAGAGATGTACAATGTTCTTGATAAACCTAGTGGGAACCTCACAATAAGATAAGAGTGGCTAGTGAACCTACTCTGCACATCCTGAAGAGCACTAGAAGGGAAGATGTATACTGACAGACTATGGAGCAAATAAGGGGACAGTTCCTTGTGTTGGTTGTGTAGGACATGTGGATTCTAAGCTAGATAGGTCATGTGAAGGTGTCCTTAACTCTGTGGATGAGCTCACTATCATAGCATTTCTTCTTGTCCATTGCCTTAATACCCTGATAACCCATATATTGGATTGGTTGTGTCTTATTGTGTTTGGTCTTGTGTGTGTGTGACCTTTAGTTGGACAGCCTGATAAACCCATCTGTTAGTTAGCTTGGTTGGTCCTGAATGTGAAAGATTGCTTGGATGTGTGGCATGATAAACCCATCTATTAGCTGGCTTGTTTTCTTGTAGGATGATAAACCCAACTGTGTTGACTTGGCTAAGTTTTGGTGTATCCTTGGCTTTCTGTGAACATGCTAGTGTTCCTTATTCCTTGGAGAAATCATGTGGAGCTCAGGTGTGGCAGTGTTGCTGAGAGATAGATGAACACACTGGCCTATGGTTGGGTGGAATGTTGTAGCGACATAGCTGGTTGCAGAACAAGTTTCTTCATAAGATAAGTATCTATGTGTTAATATCTAGATTTTTATTTGCTCAGTTAAATATGATGAACATGCTTAATGTGTTGAATTGATGAATTGCTTCCAATATATAATTTCAATTGTATGAATATGTGTATGTTACTTTCAATGCATTTATTAAGTTTCGTTATGGGCTTAGATTGGCCATATTGGTGATGGCCTGAAGGATCAAATTGGTTCAAGAGTTCTCCTAGCAGGCTGAGTTTCTTGGCAGGACTCTCCTTCCTCAAATTTCCTTTCCATAATTTGCGGGATGCAGGATGTGTCTTCACAAAGTCTATTTCTAAAGTTTCTCTTCTGCAACTTTCCTTTCCGCATGCGAGATGCGGGATGTAGGATGCGGCATCACAAATATAAACCTCTGCAACTTTCTTTTCGTAGAAGTATATTCTGCATGTGGGATGTAGGATGAGGGATGCACGATCGAAATTTCAATATTTCCCAATTTTGCAAACTCAATCCTTCCACACCGTTGATCCTTGTGAGTTGTGTCACAGCTGTTGATTCTTGCGGGTTGATTTTCGGTCGTTGATCTGTTCCCACATGCAAAACAGATTGTGACCATCATTTTTTAACGCTATTTTTCCCCACTTTTTTATCTCCTCTAAGATATTTCTTCGTAGATCATGGAATTGATAAATAGTGGACGGGAGGGGGACGTGACAATGTAGTGTCAGAACATGAATGTGGAGGATTGTTTCATGGCCATACCCTATGATTCAAAGAATGACAAAGTTTCCATAAGAAATTTTTATTTCCACATGATAATCGGGGTATGGGTACGTGACATTGATTATAGTTTCTTTATAGAAGGATTCAAATGATTTTGAATTATTTTCTCCACCATTATATGTTATGAGCATATTGATTCTTCTTTCTGAATGGTTCTCTATCAAGGCTTTGAATTCCTTGAATTTCATGAACACCTCATTCTCTGTCTTCAAGAAGTATATCCATGTATTTCTTGAATAGTCATCAATACATGTAACATAATATTCATATCCACTTAAATATATGGATAGAATAGGACAACATACATCATAATGAATTAATTTGAACGTACCTTTAGTTTTTGTTTCACTCTTCAGAAATGGATTCTTGATGTTATTTCCTCTTGCACATTGTTTGCAAGTACCTTCATGATCAATCTTCAAATATGCTAAACATGTTACCACCTTTCTCACATGGGGTAATTATTTGTAGTTGATTTGAGAAAGCCTTCTATTCCATAGTTCACTTGAGCTAGTGGTCTCATGGACAAGGGTTGTTTCCTGATGTCCCTTGAGTTTGTACAATCCTCATTCTTATTCACCAGTGACCAAAACATCTTCAATTGTATTTCCTTTGTTCCACATGATTACTTTTCCATCTATAAAAGAAACTCTATATTCATTCTTATCTAATGCTCAGATGGAAAGTAAGTTCTTTCTCAAAACTGGTACATATAGTACTTCCTTCATCTTCATGGAGGTTCCAGAGTCAATAGTGTAGCTTGATTCACCAATTCATTTGATGGGATATTGATAATAATATCCTAATGATAATTTCTAAGGAGAGTTATTTTCTTCAAGTATTGACAGAGTTTGCTTCTTCCCTATCATGTGCTTTGAAGCACCACTATCAATAAGCCATGTATCTTATCTAGGTATTATAAACCCATGGAGTGCACAGAATAGTACATATTCGTCTACATCTTCTTCTTTTGCTTGTCCCTTATGAGGAATTTCTTCTTCTTCTTCATCTTCATCTTCAGCTAGATGAACATGGTGCATTTTGTTTCTGTTCTTTTTCAATGGACACTCTCTAGCAAGGTTTCCTATCTTGTGACAGTTGTAACATTGATATTTGGAGTAGTCTTTCTTCTAATTTTTTTCTCTTTTCCTTTGAAAATTATTTGGAGGTATATACTCTTTGTGACTGTCCTTCTTGAATTTTGATTTTCTTCTTCTTCTTGTATGGGTGGCTAGAGCTTGATCATCTTATTTAAATAGAGATTCTATTTTATCTACTCTAGATTCCTCTTTGATGCAATATTTCCATACAATGTCAAACTTCATACTTTCTTTTCTGGCACACATAGTATGTATGAATGAATCCCAAGGTCTAATGAGACCATTTAGAGTAGTCATAACTAGTTCTATAACTTCCTGGTTTTGACCCCATTGCATTAAATGTACATGATGTATATATTGTAATGAATCGTGTTGTGGAGCTAAAAGAAAAATCCCCACCATCAATTTAATTGTGTTATGTTTCAGTGAACGAAATTGCTGCTGATGTTCTATCGGGGTATACTGCATATATTAAGTTTTGTCATCATGTAAATATGCATCTTTAATTAAAATGAACCCCAACTAGCTATGTTCGCGGCAACTAAATTGAGAAGGGGCATGATTCTCATAAGGATAAGGGTGGGGGATGTCAAACCTTGGGCTATGGGGGGGGGGGAATCCATGTGTCACCACCCTGTTTGAATTGACCATATTTTCTTGTCTTATCCAACTAGTGCTTTAATTTTTTGCTTAGTAGTTGAGGCAGTTATGGCTGGGAGTGGAGTGTGGCAGGACTGTCAGTCCTTGCCCACATGCACACTCCACCAGTGGATTGAACCTCGAGATGGGAAAAAGAATGACTACGCCCCTCATTCCACTCTCTCCACTATGCCATTCTCTCCATTGTCGACTCATCCTCACGCATAGGTAGAGTTGTTCATCCTCACATAGGGGGGAGTCTTTCTCATTCTCATGCACATGATTTTCTTGGTTTTACTCACGCAGTTTTCCTCTACGGATTTTGTAGATGGTGTGGGTGTATACTTTCCTCACAAACTAATTCGTGGGTTTGCTGTGATCTCCCTTACGTTGTGTTTTGTTGGGGTATTCTTTACATTTTGGGGGATGTTGTAGATTGTTTTGTGAGTCATTTTTTCCATGATAGGGCCAAGAACGACTCAGGAGTTGTTTTCCTTAACCAAGCTGTGAATCGCTTGTGTGACTGCATGTTTGCAGTGGTTGGTCTTCGGACTGTGTTGGGAGCAGGTATGGGGGCTTGGTTTGCTTGATAAACATGGTGTGTTTGGAAACCACGCAGACAGAGCTAGAGGGATGGCTTTCTTCTCCACAACCCCTAAATAGCACTGGAAAGGAAGTCAGGGCCTGAGGGACTGTGTAGCAGAGAAGGGACCGATTCCTTGTGTTGGGTGTGTGTGGGTGTCTTAGAAGTTAGGCTAGTTCTGGTGTAGGTGTTCCTAGCTCTGTAATGGGCTCACTAGCTTAGCATTTAGCCTTTCCCAGCTCCTTGATGGTCTGACAAACCCAACTGTGTTGGCTTGGCTATGTTTTGTGTATCCTTGGCTATGTGTAAGCCTACTTGTTCCTTATTCCTTGGATGGCAGCATTGCTGAGAGATTTAAGAGCATGCTAGCCTATGGTTGGGTGGAACGTTGCAGAAACGTAGTTGGTTGTGGAATGAGTTCTTCATAAGATAAGTAATCTTGTCTATATTACTCGTGCATTCATTTTACTGTTAATGAATATGTTGAACATGTTGAATGCTTGTATGAATGTATGTTTCTTCCGCTGTGTAAGATAAAGAATTATGTATCTTTGTATGTTCTACTTCAATGCCTTTTGTTTCATTATTTTATGAATACACATGTTCATGGGGCTGGTTACCTGGATGGTTAAGGCCATGGTAGAATCCTCTTCGCTAGTCGGAGGGTAGGGGACATTACAGTGTGGTATCAAAGCTTACAGGTTGCAGCATGGGCCTCTATGGGCCGTGAAAGACCAGTTAGTAGAGGCATGTTTCCTTCCACCCAAGATAAATCAGTGAATGACTGGAAAATTCACAAAATTTGTCAAAGTGTCTGAACTGTCGGTTCATCAAAAAACTTAGTGGGACGGAATTCCGATGCAGCAAAGAGCTACATGGAAACACACCAACGGAGGATAGTTGGAAGGAAAATTGCGGAAAATTTTCTAAGTGTTTGACGTTCGTCAACAGAAAATAGTTGTTGGGTTCACCGACACCACAGAAGAACTTAGTTTTTTGTCATTTCGCCATTGTGGCTACCATGTGGACTAGCATGCTGATGATTAGAAGTTCAACCACAACTACTGTGATCACGACACATAGCGCTTAGTGGTTTCGACCGTTGACGTAGTAAAGAAAGTTTAAAAAAAAATTCTAAGGCCCGAAATCATCGGCTATCGGAAGAAGATAGTGTTTCATATGTCCATCATTGCGAAAGCCTAGAGCACTAGTCTTCCGATAGGGAAAAGCTCTGATTATCGATGTCGGTCAAAATCAATTCACCGATCAGAAAGCATTAGTATATTGGGCCACCGATTGGAAGAAGATCGGAGATGGTATTCCGCCATTGCGGCTGCTAATGGAACTATTTCGCTGACAAAAATAAGAGAATTGAGCCGATCAAGTAGCGAAAAGGAAGACTAAAGGGAAATTTCAAAATTTTTTCTAAGTCCTGGAGTCATCATCTATTGAGGATGGTTAGTGGATTGAAGGTCCGCCGTTATGGCTAGCCAGTGAACTATCCTTCCAATGGATAGAGGCTTCAACCACCAATGCCGAAGTGATTAGTACTTTCGACAATCGATGAGAAGAAAATTTGAAAATTTTGTTTAAGTATAAGGTCGTCCGAGAGTTATTGAGGATTGGGTCATCGATTGGGTACGTTAAAGGTTTGAGGATCCACTGTTGCAGTAGTCTAGGACACTATCCACCTGATGGTTAGTAGGTCCAGTAGTTGATAATGTCTGTGGAACCCACAGTGAGATCGCTTTTCACCATTATGGCTACCTACAAGACTAATCGTCCGATGCAATAACATAGTCGATCGTCGACATAGAGGAGGTAAGTTTCCATTCAGATCGCCGCAATGACAGGAAGTATAGTGACTTGGATTGCCGATGAATAGAAGATGGAAGAGCCGATGCCGCGGAAGACAAGGCAAGAGGAAAATTCAAATTTTCTCTAAGGCACGAGATCATGAAAGATCGGGAAATGTTAGTGGATCGGATCATCGATCTAAAAAATTTCAATGAAGGTGACCCGACATTATGGCTGCTAAGTCAATTATCCCTTCAACACTGCAACAACTAGTGCTTCTGACCGCCCATAGACTTACGGCTACAGAAGACTTAAGGATATTGTTGGCCACCATTATGGAAAGCTGGATGACTAACAGGTTATGCTATTTTCGATCAAACGTGGGATAATAGACCATTGCAGGCCAATGCAACAGAAGGAATCAAATGAGTAACTCACCGATACAGTGCAAGAGCTTAGAAGTTTCAACCACCGAAACACCCAATGAGCAGTAGCTGACATCGTCGATCGGAAGTCTAGATGTTTTCCTGTGGAAAACGAAGTAAGAACACTTTTCACCATTGTGGCTACCCAAAGGACTATGCACTCGATGCATAGTCAACTTGATTGCTGATGTAGATCAGAGGTGTATTTGTTTTGACTACCACAGTGTCGGTAGAATAGCCGGGAAGAGGTCCGATTGGGCCTAAGGAAATTTGGGTTTTTCAGAAGAATTTCTCAGTAGTTTTTTGAGCACTTTCAATTGTCTTCAGTTGGTTTTCAGCAGACTCTCCATGGTCACAGAGCTGAATATGAAATAGAGAAAATTTTGCGTTTTTGCATAATTGTTGTTTTATGAATTTCCAGAAGAAAAGGTAAGTGATTATGATTTATATTAATATTGTGCATCTAACAGTTTGCTATGAACACGTTTGCAGAACTTTAGAAAACTTCCAAGAGTAGTACTCTAGAAAGAACAGTGTGTTAAATCCAGAAGTGGTTCAGTCATGAGAACCCATGATGGGTATGATGCTCGGGATTCTTACGAGTGAGCAGAAGATGCCATGGGATAAAATGTCTGTAATGAGAATGACAACATTGAGTCCAATGGAAGGAGATTCCAAGAGACATCGTTAGATGTTGCAGCCACCATGAGAAGCTTGGTTAAAGCCCAAGAAGAGCAGCATCAGTTGAATGATGCCATATTGCAGAGTTTGACAGATTTACAGAAAAAGATAGATTCTGGACTGGGTACATCAAGGACAGAAGGTAGTAAAAGTAGCACTAGGAGAAGGAGAAGGACTTCTAGTGGATCATTTAATTCTAAAGTATCCAACGAGGATACAAGTTCATCTCCTCATAAGAAAAGAAGGAGACACCATAGGGATCACTCTCGGGATTATTTAAGAAAGCTAAACCTCCTACATTTGATGGTGAGGTAAATACTAGACAAGAGGCTGAAGCTTGGCTTCTTGGGATAAAGAAGTACTTTCCAGTGCATGATTATTTAGGAAACATGAAGGAAAGAGTTTCCATATTCAATCTGAATTGAAGGGCATCCATTTGGTGGGAACACTTCAAGAAAGTAAAGAGGATCAATGAATAGAGACTTAAGTGGAAACAGTTCAAGAAATATTTCAAGTAGAAATACCTCTCTGACAGGTATTATGATGACAAGATTAAGGAGTTCCATGAGATGAGATTGGGACAGCGAACCATGGAAGAATATGCAAATAAGTTTTTGGAGTTGTTGAGGTATGTCCTGTACATCAAAGATGAAAAAGTGAAGGCCCGACATTTTTTGAGTGGATTACCTCAGTCTTACAAAGATAGAATCGAGTTTTATGAACCTAGAACTCTTGAGGAATCAATAAGGAAGGCTAAGTATTGCTATGAGCAAAGTAAAGGTAAGCTGGATTACCATAAGGCATGGAAGGACAAGAAGAACAAGAAGTTTGACCAAAGAAAGAAATATTTCAAACCCTCGAACTTCAGGAATCAGCAGAAGTAGCCATCCCAAGATGCCAGTAAGCCAGTTGGAGTGACAGGAGTAAAGCTTAAAGATCCACAATAGAATAGAGGACCACTTCAACGTTGGAAATGTGGAGGACCCCACATGCACATAAATTGTCCACTCTAGAATGAGAGTGCAAGGCCATCTTATAACATTCAAGAAGAAGAAACAGTGGGTCAAGTAGCAAGTGAAGTCCCTAGGATTTATGCAGCACTGGAGGACCGCCAAGCAGATCACCAGTCAACTGTGGTTGAAGTAGCAGGTAAAATTGTTTAGCAATTTGCTTCTATTTTGATTGACCCTAGTTCTACTCACAGTTACATTACTCCTAGAGTAGTGGATATTTGTTCTTTTAAGAAGGTAAATCATAGGAAATATTGGTTAGTCCAGCTAGCCATTGGAACTAAGAGAAAGGTCAGTGAAGTGGTAGAGAAATTTCCATTGGTCATGGATGGATGGGTCACTTGTGTAGATCTGAATGTTCTACTACTTGGCTCCTGTGATGTTCTCATTGGAATGGATTTGTTAGAATCTCACAGGGTAAAGCTTGACTATTACAGTAAGAATTCCAAATGCATGAATGAAGAAGGGAACCTAGTAGTTGTGAAAGGTATTCCAAAGGTGATTTCAGTAAGGCAAGTTTCAGCAATGCAGTTAAAGAAGTTGTGTAGGAAGGGTTTCCAGTTGTATGCAGCTCATTTTTTAGAGACATCAGGAGATGAAACTCCGAGGTTGGAGGACTATCACGTGTTACAGGAATTTAGGGATGTGTTTCCTGATGAGATTCTAGGGCTTCTTCCTCCAAAGAGGGACATTGAATTCACAATTGAACGTGTTCCAGGAGAAGCACTAGTGTCCAAAGCACCCTACAAGATGAGTACATTAGAGATTCTAGAATTGAAGATGCAACTGCAAGAGTTGTTGGAAAAGAAGTATATCCAACTGAGTGTGTCTCCTTGGGGAGCACCGGTTTTGTTTGTAAAGAAGATAGAGAGTACACTCAGGTTGTGTATTGATTATAGGCAATTGAACAAGGTCACTGTGAAGAATAAATATCCTTTTCCTAGGATTGATGACCTCTTTGATCAAATGAGGGGAGCAAAGGTATTTTCCAAGATTGACTTGAGGTCTGGTTACCATCAGGTGAGAATCAAGGATGAAGACATTCATAAGATAGCCTTTAGGACAAGGTATGGACATTATGAGTTTGTAGTGGTACCATTTGGTCTCACAAATGCACCAGCTACCTTTATGTGCATTATGAATAGTGTCTTCAGCAGATATTTGGACAAGTTTGTTCTTGTTTTCCTTGATGACATTCTTGTTTATTCTAAGAATGAGAAAGAGCATGAAGAGAATTTGAGTTTGACATTGCAATTGCTTAGGGATAACTAGTTGTATCCACAACTAAGCAAGTGTGACTTCTATAGAGATAGAATTCAATACTTGGGTCACATTATCTCAGAGGAGGGTATATCTGTGGACCCTGAAAAGATTGAAGCCATTATGAATTGGCCTACTCCAAGAAATGTGACAAATGTAAGATATTTTATGGGACTTGTAAGATACTACAGGAGATACATTGAGGGATTCTCCAGAGTTGCACATGCCATCACTTCTTTGCAAAATAAGGCGATGAAGTTCAAATGGACATCGAGGTGTGAAGAAAGTTTCCAGAGATTGAAGAATCTTCTCACCAGTGCACCAGTATTGAAAGTTACAGATCCGGAGAAATATTTTGTGGTGTGTACTGATGCATGCAGATAAGGGCTTGGAGGAGTCCTTATGCAGGACAACCACATGATATGTTATGAGTCAAGAAAGATGAAGGAGCATGATAAGAACTATGTCACCCATGATCTAGAGCTTGCAGCCATAGTACATGCTCTCAATATGTGGAGACACTACTTGATGGGAAGTTGATTTGAGCTCAGAACAGATTGCTGTGGACTGAAGTATTTGTTTGATCAGCCTACTCTGAATTCTAGACAAGCAAGATGGCTGGAATTTCTATGTGAGTTTGATTTTGAAATCAAGCACATAAAGGGAAAGGAGAACAAGGTAGCTAATGCACTCAGCAGGAAGATGCAATAAATACATGTGGCATATCTTAGTATTTGTCAATCAGATTTGAAGCAGCAGATTGTTAGTCATGTTGCTGGAGATGAATTGTATGAGCAGGTAAGAGACAAATTGCAACAGCAAAGTGTTGAGAAGAGGTATGAGGGATATAAATTGGAAGGAGATGGGATTCTCACTTATAAAGGTAGAATTTATATTCCAGATGTAGTAGGTTTGAGGAGAGTTGTTATGGATGAAATCCATCAAGCTCTGTATTCCAGTCACCCAGGATACCAAAAGACCATCTACAGCTAGAAAGCAGTACTTTTGGCCAGGAATGAAAAGGGATATGGCTGAGTACATTTCGAGGTGCATGAAATGTCAATAGGTAAAGGTTGAGCATCAACATCCAGCAGGCTTGTCGTAGCCTTTGCCAGTTTTAGAATGGAAATGGGAATTTATTTCCATGGATTTTATTACAGGATTACCGATGACCTGGAGACACCATGATTCCATCATGGTTGTGGTGGACAAGTTGAAAAAGGAAGCACATTTTATACCGGTGAAGTATTCACATAATATGGATGACATTGCAAATATCTTCATGAAGGAGATATTCAAATTGCATGGATTGCCGCAGGAAATAGTCTCTAATAGAGATGTCAAGTTCACTTCCAACTTTTGGAAGGGGTTGTTTATAGATTTGGGTACAAAGAAAACCTTCAGCACTTCATACCATCGTCAGATAGATGGGTAGACAGAGAGATTTAATCAGGTGCTTGAAGATATGATTCGCATGTACGTGATGGACAAACCAATCAAGTGGGAAGATTACTTGCACTTGGTAGAGTTTGCTTATAATAATGGACACTAGGCATCCTTGGGGATGATTTTGTATGAAGCTTTGTATGGAAGAAGGTGTAGGACACCAGTGACTTGGGATAAACTAGTGAACAGGATTGTGCTTGGACCAGAATTGCTCAAGGAAATGGAGTAAGAGATTGTAAAGATTGGGTAGAATATGAAAGCAGCACAATACAGACAGAAGAGCTATGCAGATAAGTGTTAGTTTTTCAACATATAAGCTAGAATTATGATCTTAGGATCTTTTAACTGAGAGAATAACAAGCACAACAATAAAACATAAGCACATCACAAGAAACAAGAGACACAAAGAATTTTCCTCAGGGAAACCATAAAGTAGAAAACCCCGCAACTTCCTCAGAGATAGAATAAGCACCAAAACAGTAATATGCACTCCCGACAGCAGTAGTATTCTTCTTGTCTAGTCCCAGTGTATTTTCTTCCTCACTAATGCGCCACACTTGAGTGAGTGAGTGATGTGTGTTGCAAGTGATAAATAGAGAGGCTCCCACTCTCTATTTATATTCTTCCGTTCACTTGAAGTGCACTCCAACATGTCGGCCTCACTTAACAATTACTTACTAGACCTGAAATCTCTAGGAGTGTCTAATAACCCTAGTGCCCCACCACTTGTGGGGACTTTTCCTCCTCTAACCAATAGGAGGGTAACACAATGGTGGGGAATATTTCCTTGAATTACAATGACTCACCTAGGGTCAAATTCACTAGGATAGTCTAATAACCCAAGGGCGCCACAACTGTGGGGACTTTAACCCTTGACAAATAGGAGGGTTAGCCATAATGACTTGACATGACTTTCAAATTATAGAAACTTCTCAGAATAAACATAGGGGTATGAAATGACTCAAATACATTACAATACATCCTGGAATGAACATCAGGTTACAATAGATAAGAAATACAAGTGAATACGTTCCGAAGTTACAATTACATCAACACTCCCTCTTAACTGGGAAGGTATTCTCTCGACACAATTTATCAGCACAAGTCTTCTTCTCTGTATCATCTGGGTCATCATCAGGTCTTTGTCATCTTCAAAGTCATATTCATCTTCAAGTCATCTTCATCTGTAAGTCATCTTCATCTTCAAGTAATCTTCATCATCAAATCTAGATCATCTCTCAATCTGGATCATCATGGGACATCATCACTGGATCTGGATCATCACTCACTATCATCACTGGATCTGGATCATCACTTGATCTGGATCATCACTGCTGGATCATCATGACTGGATTTGGATCATCACTCGATCTGGATCATCACTACTGGATCATAATGACTGGATCTGGATCATCACTGGCTGTCATCACTAGATCTGGATCATCACTTGATCTGGATCATCACTAGTGCTATCTAATGATTCTTCTCATGACAGGAAGTTCTATAGAGCTATCCCTTTTTAATGATATTTGTAGGCCTAGCCATCATGTAGGTCTTCGCCCAACACTTATATCTGACCTACTTGTCAGAAAGGCACACCCAGCACTTATGTCTGACCTACTCATCAGAAAGGCATGCCCAACACTTATATCTGACCTACTCATCAGAAAGGCATGCCCAGCACTCACATTGATCATATAGGAACCAATCCTATAATCACATCAGAAAGGCCCAGCACTCACATTCACTAGCATGGTAGGCACATCTACTACCATCTGTGAAATGGATCTGCACTTACATCTGACCTACTCATCAGAAAGGCTCATAACTCACATCCATCTAGGCTGGAACACATCCTACTCACAATGATTAAAGAGTTATGTACTTCCATCCAGGATGGAACACATCCTACTCACAATGATGGAATATTTTCCCACTTTCATCCAGGCTGGAACATATCCTGCTCACAATGATGAAAGACTCCCATCCAGGCTGGAACACATCCTACTCACAGTGATGAGATATTTCAGCACTTACATTCATTCAGGTGGGAACACATCTTGCTCATAGTGATGAAAAGGCTCTGCACTTACATCCATCCAAGCAAGAACACATCCTACTCACAGTGATGGAAGGGCTTGCACTCACATCTGATCATGAGGGAACACATCCCAACAATCATATCAGAATGCCCCCCAGTCCTCGACTGAGCTACCTAGTAACTAACTAGGTGCCTCCATTCTCATAATGGCAGTTGCACTTATATCCAACCTTCTCGTCGGAATGGCTAGCACTCACATCTTACATGGAAGGAACTTCATCCTTTAGCCATGATAGAATGGTTCATCCCTTACATATGATCAAGTGGGAACACATCCCTCTGTCACATCAGAATGGCTACTCAGTCCTACACTGAGTGATCCTGGTAACTGACCAGGTGCCTCCATTCCTAGAATGGAAATTGCCCTTACATCTGTCTTACTTGACAGAATGGCTAGCACTCATATCTGGCATGGAAGGGAGCAACCCTATCACCATGACAGAATGGCTCAGCCCTTACATATGACCATGGAAGGAACCAATCCTCTCACCATGTTAGAATGGCTATAGATATCAGCACTCATATCTGTCATGGAAGGAACCAATCCTCTCACCATGACAGAATGGCTCAGCCCTTACATCTGACCATGGAAGGAATCAATCCTCTCACCATGTCAGAATGGCTATGGGATTCATCACTTTCCCTTGGAGGAAATCTCGATCTGGAGAACACCAAGCTTCTCCCTAAAGTACTCAAACTTCACCCTAGCCAATGGCTTCATCAATACATCAGTTATCTGTTCCTCCGTTGCAACATACTAGAGCTTCATTGCTCCTGTTTGCACCATATCACTGATATAGTGATACTTGATCTCGATATGCTTCGACTTGTCATGGAACACTAGATTCTATGACAACTTCACGCAACTCTGGTTGTCACAATGTATAAAAGTAGCATCCAAGTGGAGATCAAATATATCAGACCGTAGCTTCCACAGCCATACTGCCTCACAACTAGCTGAACAAGCTGCAACATAATCTGCTTCAGCTGTACTCAGTGCCACACAGGATTGCTTCCTGCTAAACCAATATCACACCTAATCCCATACTAAAGCAACATCCTGAAGTACTCTTCTTGTCGATGGTACTGCCTGCCGAATCTGAATCAACATAACCCTCCAGGTTAATCTTCTGATTCGCATCGTACTTGAGCCCATAATCAACTGTACCCGTTAGGTACCTTAGAATATGCTTTGCAGCAATCAAGTGAACATTTCTTGGATCTGTCAAGAACTAGCTCAAGGTGTTCACAGCAAAGCAAATGTCTGGTCTCATGTTTGTCAGGTACATCAACGACTCAATCATCTGGCGATACATCGTAGCATCAACTGACTCTAATGAAGCATCACTCAATAGCTTCAGGTTCGATGCCATAGGTGTGGTCATGCAGTCCATCATCCTGAACCTATTCAAGATATCTACTACATACTTCCCTTGTCCACAGCTCCATGCCTAGAAAATAGTGCATCGACACATAACAGGAGCATCACTGGTCTTCCGCCTTCAACCTTGAATTAAAGGTTGGAATCCACTTTACTCTCAGTAAATCCTAGATTCATCAGTAATCCATCCATCATGTCATATCATGTCGAACCTCAAGATCTTCTGTAGTCACTCCCTCTGAAGCAGAGCATCATACTCCCTCTGTCTTCCATACTCGATGCACTGAAACATCCTGTACTGGAGTCACAAGTAGTATCCATCTAGGATCATTGGATACCAAGATCCTCTATTTTGAATTTTTTCAAAAGTTCTTCTCACATCCATCTATGAGCTTGTCATCCTTTATCAACCTTGTAGCAAAGGTTAAGATATTCATCAAGCTCATCATGTATGTGTTTCAATTCTTACTGGCTACAAATGTCTCTTCGTATTCTATGCCTTCTTTTCGTGAGAAGCCTCGTTCTATGAATCTTGCTTTGTATCCCACGATGTTTCCATCTACTGCATGATGGAACTATGAACTTCTCTTCAGGTCTCGATACTGCACCCTAACATCATTCTTCTTGAACTAGTCTTCCCTTTCTTATTGGTGGCTGGAAGGTTCTGCATCAATGATGTCACTGCACTCATCATATTATTCTTTGTCTTTGAATTGTCATCACTTGTTCTTCAAAACAAGTCTTCATTCTTTTTGGCTTGTAGGTGATTATGTATGCGATCTTTCCTACAAGTCAAATGCATTTGTATGGTTAGAAACATTTCATAAGGAATATTTATACTGGCAAGTTCTGATGCATAAATATATGATCATGCAACTACTTTAGCCAATACAACATCCATCCACATCTCACTGAAACTTTCTAGATTCCTTCCATCTCTACCAGGACAACATTGAGATTGTGCACTAATCCAATATGTTAGCAAAGAGGTTTCATTCTAGATAAGTAGAACTAGAGAGTTGTATAGCACCATGAGGTACTTACCCATCACATGCAAATTAGTAGTATACTGTCGTTAATGCAAACATCCTATCATGCATAATACATCAACTGAATATAAACAAATGCATATCAAAACAATGAAATGACAATTGAATACTTATCTTTATTTGTTTCGTGGGTAGACTCCTTCTCGAGCCTTCAGCTTCATCATCTTCTTCATTCATGATAGCATCGTTTCTTATCCAAATGCTAAGGTGGATAAGAAGTTCTTCAAGAGTGGAGTTCTTCATATTCCTCATCACTTGAGGGATCTTCTTTGGATGGTGAGAGCTTGATCTTCAATTGCTCCCATCTTATCTTCTCTTCTTATGGGTAGAGCTCCTTCTTCTTCCCAAAGTCTTTTGAAAGTAATCACTTCCTTCTAGCACACATTCCTCGCATGAATGAATCCCATGATCTGGGAGGCCATTCAAGGTGTCCATCACCACTTTTCCATTCTTCACTTCTTCTTTTACTGCTTCAAGTTGTTCTTTGATTTGAGAGACCCTTATGACTGGATGGTCTCTGCATTCTGGATCTTCACATTCTTCAACTGGTTTATTAAGGTCATCTTCTGATATATGTTCTTCCCTTCAAATAGCTTGGTCAAGGAATCAAACATCATCGGTGTCTTTAGGGAAGACACTCGTGGTACAAGTTGATCTGTGACTGAATCAACAATTATCTTCTTGTCCTTGACCAAGTTCTTCTTGTGTAAGACTTCTAGCCTCATCTCCCTCTGGAACTGGAATATCTCTAATCATGTAGGTGTACAATTCATTTTATTCATAGAGATCATATACTTCCATGCTTGGAATTTGTCTACTTCACCAAGATTATCATCAAGCTGATGTGATAGATTACTTTGAAATGAGAACCTCAAATGAAAATAGCAAAGGATTAGATCTTACCAATTTGAGGTGTCCGTCTTGGTTCCGTAGTTGGCTGATCTAGGGTTTGTCACAGAAACCCTAATTTTAAAAACTTGGAATCTTTTAGATATAATTGTATATCTAGATATATCTCTTCAAATGGAGCTGTCCAATGTACTCCTTTTCTGAAAACAGTGGAGGGAAGCTCCCAGAACAGGAAGCCCTAGTTTTCTAATTTCTTCTACAAAAATTTCTGTTACTATTTCTATGATATCTCTGAAATTAATTCTCCTCTATGTTTGAAATTTCTCACTGAGGTAACCTCTCATGTACTTGATCCAACACCATATGTTTCATCAGAATTTGTTTCACCATTTCGGATTTATGATCCGTTTCCTAAGGTGACATGTTACAGGACTATTCAGAATAGCAAAGTTGTACGGCATTCTACGTGTCACTGGTTCATATTCTGAGTCTAATATTAAGACCAATGACATTAAAGTCCCTGAAATTTCTGGAACATTTTAAGGAATTCTGTTTGGACCTCTGTAGCCAAAGATATTACAATTGTCCCCAGGTGTCCTGTTTAGGGATGAATTCTGGAAGAGGCTCGAACCCTAACTTGGAGGGATCATATCTCCCAAAATATATTGAATCTGAGGCTGAAATTTGGAAACAGTGTTAATCAGGATTATATATTTGGCACCTAAAATTTTCTGATCCTAATCCTTCATAAATCTTGGAATATAGCGAATGTACCAAAACTTAGCAGTTTCAGTATTTAGGGTTTTTCTAGCTCGGGGTCAAACTAGGGTATGAATTTCCTGGAGTTTTACCCAACCAAATTTCTTGATCCAGGTCTCTAAACTTTGGTTTTGATGAGGATAACAATCCTATTTTGGTATCACTCAAAAATTCCTCTTCTGTAGAAAGCCCTAATTTTTGCATCGAAAACTGAAAATGCTCGAAATCGAATTCTGCTTCGACAAAAAGATGCGCCCTTCAATGGAGAGTCATCCTAGTATAATTTTGCTGATAGATTGTGGAGAGAGACCCAAAAAGTAACAATCCCTAGCTTCTGTAGCTGTACAATGTCTTGTTCTCAAGTTGCCTGTGATACCATGTTAGTTTTTCAACATATAAGCTAGAATTATGATCTTAGGATCTTTTAACTGAGAGAATAACAAGCACAACAATAAAACATAAGCACATCACAAGAGACAAGAGACACAAAGAGTTTTCCTTGGGGAAACCATAAAGGATAAAACCCTGCAACTTCCTCAGAGATAGAATCAGCACCAAAACAGTAAGATGCACTCTCAACAGCAGTAGTCTTCTTCTTGTCTAGTCCCAGTGTATTTCCTTCCTCACTAATGTGCCACACTTGAGTGAGTGAGTGATGTGTGTTGCAAGTGACAAATAGAGAGGCTCTCACTCTATATTTATATTCTTCTATTCACTTGAAGTGCACTCCAACATGTCTCCCTCACTTAACAATTACTTACTAGAGCCGACATCTCTAGGAGTGTCTAATAACCCTAGTGCCCCACCACTTGTGGGTACTTTTCCTCCTCCGAGCAATAGGAGGGTAACACAATGGTGGGGACTATTTCCCTGACTTACAATGACTCACCTAGGGTTGAATTCACTAGGATAGTCTAATAACCCAAGGGCCCCACAACTGTGGGGGCTTTAACCCTTGACCAATAGGAGGGTTACCCACAATGACTTGACATGACTTTCTCATTATAGAAACTTCCTGGAATAAACATCGGGGTATGACATGACTCAAATACATTACAATACATCCGAGAATGAACATCGGGTTACAATAGATAAGAAATACAAGTGAATACATTCCAAAGTTACAATTACATAAACAATAAGCATAGGGTCAACATGGAGTTTAGTGTTGGGGATCATGTTTACCTCAGAGTGAGGGCGAGGAAGATTTTCTTGAAGCTTGGAAGTTGTGCCAAGATGTCACCAAGATATTGTGGGTTTTTTTAAGTGCTTGAGAGAATAGGGCTAGTTGCATATAGACTTGCATTGCCTGCTAGTACTAGAGCTCATAATGTTTTTCATGTTTCTTTGCTTAAGAGATATGTACATGATCCTAACCATGTGATAAATGGGGATGTGATTCAAGTGGAACCCGAGGGAGAGTTTCAAACCAAGCCAATGCACATCCTTGACAGGAAGGTCACAATGCTCCAGAACCGAGCCATATGTTAGGTAAAGGTGCAATGGGAGCACTATAGACTTGAAGAGGCTACATGGGAGCTGGAGGATGCCATCTGATTGGCACATCCATTTTTGTTCAATTCTGTGGAACACTGAGGCGATACCAATGTAGCATTTTGTTCAAATTTTGTAAAGCACTGAGGATAGTGCTATTGAAGGGGGAGGGGAATGCAAAACCCTTGTTTTGACCCCATTTCATTAAATGTACAGGATGTATATATTGTAATGAATCGTGGTGTGGAGCTAAAGGCAAAAGCCCCACCATCAATTTAATTGTGTTATGTTTTGGCGAAAAGAATCATTGCCAATGGTATATCATGGTATATGACATATATTAAGTTTTGTCATCATGTAAATATGCATCTTTAATTAAAATGAACCCCGACCAGCTATGTTTGTGGCAACTAAATTGAGAAGGGGCATGATTCTCATAAGGATAAGGGTGGGGGATATCAAACCTTGGTCTATGGGGGCGAAAATCTATGTGTCACCACCCTATTTGAATTTCCCATCTTTCCTTGTCTTATCCAACTACCACTTTAATGTTTTGATGAGTAGTTGAGACAGTTATGGCTGGGAGTGGAGTGTGGCAAGACTGTCAGTCCTTTCCCACATGCACACTCCACTAGAGGATTAAACCTCATGATGGGAAGAAGAATGACTACACCCCTCATTCCACTCTCTCCACTATGCCATTCTTTCCATTGTCGACTCATCCTCACACATAGGCAGAGTTGTTCATCCTCATGCATGGGGGGAGTCTTGCACATTCTTACGCACAGGATTTTCTTGGTTTTACTCATGTATTTTTCCTCTATGGATTTTATGGATGGTGTGGGTGTATACTTTCCTCAAAGACTGATTCATGGGTTTGCTGTGATCTCCCTTACGTTGTGTTTTGTTTGGGTCTTCTTTACATTTTGGGGGCTTCTGTAGATTGTTTTGTGATTCATTTTGGCCACGATAGGGCCAAGAATGACTCACGAGTTGTTTTCCTTAACCAAGCTATGAATCACTTATGTGACTGCATGTTTGCAGTGGTTGGTCTTCAGAATATGTTGGGAGCAGGGATGGGGGATTGGTTTGCTTTATAAATGTGGTGTGTTTGGAAACCACATAGATAGAGCTAGAGGGTTGGCTTTCTTCTCCACAACCCCTGAATAGCACTGGAAGGGAAGTCAGGGCCTGAGGGACTGTGTAGCAGAGAAGGGACTGATTCCTTATGTTGGATGTGTGTGGGTGTCTTAGAAGTCAGGCTAGTTCTGGTGTAGGTGTTCCTAGCTCTGTAATGGGCTCACCAGCTTAGCATTTAGCCTTTCCCGGCTCCTTGATGGCCTGATAAACCCAACTGTGTTGGCTTGGCTGTGTTTTGTGTATCCTTGGCTATGTGTAAGCCTTCTTGTTCCTTATTCCTTGGGGAATCATGCCCATCTCGGGGGTGGCAGCATTGCTAAGAGATTTAGGAGCATGCTAGCGTATGGTTGGGTGGAACGTTGTAGCAACGTAGTTGGTTGTGAAATGAGTTCTTCATAAGATAATTAATCTTGTCTATATTACTCCTACAATCATTTTACTGTTAATGAATATGGTGAACATGTTGAATGTTTGTATGAATGTATGTTGCTTCTACTGTGTATGATAAATAATTATGTATCTATGTATTTTCTACTTTAATGCATTTTGTTTCAGTATTTTATGAATGCACATGTTCATGGGGCTGGTTGCCCAGATGGTTAAGGCCATGGTAGCGTCCTCTTCATCAGTCAGAGGGTCGGGGACGTTACAAGTACATATTCATCAAAGAAGTCTCTAATGGAATCTAGTTGTTCCTTGAACTAGGAGAACCTTGAGAAGTAATGTTGAATAGGTTATCCTTTTCTCATCTTGGTACCCTTCAGTTGAGCTCTCAAATTCATGTTTTTGTTGATCTTCTTTCCCTCATACATTATGGAAAGGAAATCACCCATTTTTTTTGGTGTATCTTTAGACGACACTTCATGGATCGAGTGATCTTTTATAGAATCAATAATGATCCTCATTTCGTTAATTAGGTCCTTTCAGTGCTTCTCCTTAGATTGATATTCTTCGGGTTTTGTAACTTCATCTTTCATATATTTTCCCAAATCATTTTATTAGAGAGAGAGACTAATCCTATACTTCCATGCTTAGAAATTTTCTATGTCATCTAGCTTGTCCTCAAGATTAGTGCTTGGGGCCATCGTATCTAGGAGGTCACTAAACATTGAAATTTATAAAAATGAAAATATGTCCTTACTAGGAGGTGCGCTTGACTGAGGAAAGTTGGTTGGTCCACTTCGTTTCTGGAGATTCGAAATCTTCATGATTCAAAAATAACTTGCGAGATTTCAGTTTCTGCAGATTACTGGTTCTTCTTTTCTACAGTTTTCTAGTGCAATTCCAAACTAGTATTTGGATTTCCCATAGACTCACCCACTCAAAAAATTAGATATAGTTCTCAATAGATGTGCTCTAGGCATGAGAAAATTTCAATGCAAGCATATCTTCAAAATACAAAATTTTGCAGAAACACTAATTTCTTGTCAGAGGGAGAGGAGAGAGAGTTTCACCTTGTAAATGTTGTTCTATTCAAGCTAGCTCTGATACCATGTTAATACTTCATATTCTTAGATAGATATCATTAGTGTTTAATCCAAATTCACAACAGTAAAATATGCATAATCACCAAAAGAAACACAATCACAAGATATGCAGAGATTTAACTTGGGAAACCCTCAAGGGGAAGAAAACCCAACAAAAATTCATCTATATAGATGTATAAGATAAAACCCCAAAACAGGCGATCCTCCTCCTTGATAGTCTCTCTCTCTCTCTCTCTTATGCACTATACAAAAGTGAGTGTGTGTGTTCAAATGGGGAAAATAAATCCTCTATTTATACTCTTTCTGTCACTTCAATTTTAACCTAACAAGTCAGCCCCAGTAAACTAACTGGGTCAACTTCACCTCGGAAGACTCAATACAATATTATATTATATTCACTAGGGTACTATTGACCTGAATTACAATGGAGGTTAAAACTCAAGACTCTATGATGACCAAATACAATAGTAACATCCCGATAGAGGAATAATACCAGTAAAATACATTTAGAATATTCTTCGAAGTTCCAAAATTTCAACACATATGGATAATTAGACATCATAATAATCTAATCTAGTGTGACTGAAGGATCTTCAAATTAGTTATTATTATCTTTGTGTTTGGTTTTATGTATTGATGTTGGCGATCTTCTCCCTTCAAGCTATGGTTTTCCAAGTCCAAGGGAAACAATCCCTATAATCATTACAACCCTTTAAGTCAAAGGAAAACCATCCCTTTGAGATGGGTCATTTCCAAAATTAGAAATGAAAAAGTATTATTTAAATATTAAATATTAGAAAATGAAAAAAAATATTTAGAAAATGAGAAACAAAATTAAATATTTTAAATATTAAATATTAAAAAATAAAAAATAAAAATTATTATATAAAAAAAAGAAAAAAAAAACACATACCTTACTCTCCCTCCAAGTGAAGTGAACTAGGGTTGGTTGAATAGCTTAATTATTACTTTTGTAGAACCCACATTTATCCTATTCATGCTATCACCCACTATTCTCCTATTTGTTGTATCGTCAACATAGAGAACGAGGAGTTGAGTTTCACTCATTGACCTCTCTTCATGTAGATATCTTTGTGCAAAATGAACTGAGTCTTATCCCTAAGGTATGCACTATATTTGTACAGGGAAAATCTATTGTTGGGTACTCTATATACCTATTAATTACTAAACAATAAGAGTGTTCAATATTTAATTGTCAACCAAGGAAAGTCTATTATTTCAAAGGTAATTTTCAAAGTATATGCATAAACATTTTCAATAGTTGATAACTAAAATGAAAATCACTCAATTCTAATTACTGCTCAACTGACTCAGCTCCCTATAAGAAATCAATGTAACATTTCACATCTAGGAATTGAAAAGAACTTCTATTTCCTATCAAACTAGTCTTGAGGTTTATGATCTAAAGAGAAATTCACCTAGAATTACTTTTGTAGAAAATGGAAGTCTAAATTACCCAAATCAGAAATATCTCTAATCATTAATCAAGAAACAAATTCATCAAAGAAAATGACTTATCTAATCAAGAAAACTCTAGAAATATAAATAACACACACAACACAGAAGCTGAGTGAGTCTGTAACAGCTACTAACACACTTCAAGATAAAAGGAAAGATTAACTACATAGTCAACTTCCACACCACACCACACCACCTACAGCAAGCCAAAGGAAAATCAAATAACGCAATCGATGAATGAATGCGGTTACAAATAAACATATAGATGTATGAAACTAAAAACATAAACTAGACATAAATAAAATAAACTATAGCATCTAAACTACTAGCAATTCTATTAGAAGGCGGGGTGTGTCATTCAAACAGAGATGTCGTCGAACGCTCATAAATTCTACAACAAAGAAATGCTGAGAATTCTCACTCCTTTATTAATTTAATATAGTTATAGTTATAGTTATAGTCACTCTACTATATCTGTTACAATTTGTGAACCCTTGGTTCTCCCTTCCTACGTATACTTATACAAGAGTAAAGCTATTATGTTACATAAATTTTTGGAAGCCATGAAGATATTTGATATTCAGGATATTGAATCATCAAGTCAGTTAGACATAGCAATCCCTAGCATAAAATCATTTGAAGAATACATAGAATTTTACTTCGAGTTGTTCTGCGAATTGACATGCCCAACTAAAGGTGCAATATTTTCAAGGAGTATCAGTTGCAAGCGTGAATGAGTAATCGAGATCCATTAGTCATTAATATTGACAAAGTAATTAAGCATGTAGCTGATTCCAAGTGGGATTAACTTCCAAATTTGACGAGTTGCGCCACCTAAAGATTCTGAATCCTTCTTTCAAATCACTAGCAGATCATCATGGATGAGAGGCGAAATTCATAATTGTAAGTAAAACCAAGTAATGAATAATGATTTATAACTAGGACTTTCATGATTGTTTGTATGATAAAGATAAGGATTCGGCTGCAAAATGGTGACAAAAATAGGGAGAAATGATGAAAGAGAGTAGGGTAAAAAGGGGTAAATTCAGGACCCAATATCTCCCCCCAACTATCCGATTGCATGTCCTCATGCCACAATTTGAACTAGTTTGAGTCTAAATCATATTCAAGACTCTTCCTATGAAAATTTTTGAGGTTAAATGAAGGTTTTGGTACCTCCTTTGGTTGTAAAAACCCATTGCTCATAATCAGAGCACCCAAATAGTCTCTTTCAACTTTCATTGTCATCATGTAGGTTCCCTTGTAATCTATGTCTAGCCACAAAATAAGTTGAAATCTAAACCTCAAACCCAACCAGTTTAGGTCATAGCAATCCATACATTTAACATAGCCATGTACTCTAGACAGAGCATATTTAAAATTTTCAAAACAAAATGGGTCTTTCTCCATTAGGACTATAAGGGAAAATTCCCATCTCTGATTGCTTCCTTGCAAAGAAATGTCCTGCTGCTAAGATATCAGATCAACAGAATTGGTGATGACCTTCTATTGAAATACAATCAAATTATTGAATTTATATGGAAAGTTAATGTTTCCCCTATGCTTAGCAATCATAACGATACAAGCTCTGGGTTCTCCATGAATCCACAGAGTGGATCTGTCCTCATTTCTTCGAATGGTTTGTGAGGCCCTTAAACAACACACATGATTAGTGATAAAAGAGGTAAATGATATTAAATGGATATTCCCAATATGGGGAACTGGGTTAGCTTGAGTATCCATCAGGCATGCCTTATCATGCAGATATAAATCACATAACAAATTCTGCTAAGAAAATTCAGTCTGGGTGAAAGTTTCTAGGAATTGAGAAGGTGCTACAACCTTTGAGGGCCTTGCTTCCTTTAAAGCCTTAATATGGAACAAAGTCATATGTTCAAATATGAATACAATGTAGGATGGGGAGGGGGATTTGCATCTCAATAACTCATGAGGCAAAGTGAGCATATGTTCTTTTTCTTTCTTCATAGACTCATATTTCTTTCAATATTTTAGCTTCTCCTGCATGTTTTCCCATCGAATTTTATGAAATAACATATCCTCTCCCATTGTTCCCTTAATTATTGAATGATATTCTTGTGCTTAGTAACAAAAATCATTCCTCAATCAAATTGGCTTGCATGATTCCTCTATTTACTTAAGTCAAGCTTTAAAAATGATACCTCTTCTGTCAATTCTTGATTATTCCTGTCTTTTGATGGCCCTTGAAGTTATTCAACCTCCACCTTTGTTTCTACTTATTGTGTTTGAACATTTAAAAAACAAGCCATTTCTTCCTCATCCTCTATCTGAACTGCTAATTCCTGTGTTTTAGCAGTTTCGGCCGCAACCTGAACTACTACTTCCTGTGTTTCAGCAGTTTCAGTTTGGACTATTATTTCAACAAAAAATTTCACAAACACTGGTTCTGGTGTGACAGTGTCTTATTCTTTCAATTCCTTTGTATCAGTTTCAAAAACCAAATTTAAAGACATTGGTTCTTATGTAGCAGTGTACTTTTCTATATCCATATCTTTAGGCAGATGGAATCCCTCCTGCACAATCTATGTGTCACCTGACTGTTGCTCTTGGTCTATTTCTTTGTCACCCGACTGTTGTTCTTAGTCTAGAAGTGAATTGAATTCCACAGAACCTCTTCTAGAAGGTAGAAATTCACTATTTCCTGAGTATTGAGGCTGTAGTGCCTCATTTACATGTAACTCTTATTCAGGAATTTCATCCATCTTCAACCCTATTTATTCTGTTGTTTCCACATTCAGTATCTCATTTCTTCCTTGGCCTGAATATACCAATCTCCAGGATTCTATTTCCATTTTATAAACCTTATATCCTAGAAATCTAAATAAAACTCCACATTGAGGACATATAAGCTCTTCTTTTTCTTGGCTCAAAACTGGATTTTCAAACTAACTAGCACCTTCTTCCAAAGTGTCTAGGCCTCGTGCTTCTTGATTTTCTGTTGCATCCTTCCACCTTTCCAGTTATTCCCTAAGTGATCATGCATCTTCCTTCAGTAGTTTATTTTCATATTACAAAATTTATAACTTGTGTTGCACGGTTTCTTAGGTAGAAGTGGCCACCATAGGTGAATTTCCCACTAGTTCTTGTGTTTCAGTGGGTATGATGGGTTTTAAAATGGGAATTTCAATCCTTTCCCTTTCTGCTTCCCAAGATGCTCTGCTTCTTCTTCTTCTTGATGATTCTCCCTATGTTTCAGCAGGTTCTTGCGTGATAGTGGCATCCCTCAATAAATTACCCATTGGTTCTTATGTTTCAGTGGGTAACATAAACGTTTCAGTAGTTACCACTTCTGCTATCTGAGAATCCCTAGTTCTTATTGTCTTGTATGATTCTTCCTGCATTTGAGTAGGTTCTTATGTGACAATGGAATCCATTAGTAAAATACTCATTGGTTCTTGTGTTTCAGTGGGTAAAATCATAGTTTCAATGCTTACCACTGCTAATGTCTAGGAAACCCTAGTTCTTATTTTTCTGGATGATTCTCCTCCAACACTCGATCTTTACCTCTTCCTCTATGGTGTGAGAGAGGTGGATATTTATATAGTTTCCACTAAATGTTATTCCTCCTATATTAAATTTCCTTTTATCTCCGAGGAAGTTTGTATCTCAACGGGATGAGGCATTATTTCCCCAGTTTCTTCTATTTCTCCTTCTTCTCCTGCCGCATTCGAAGCTCTTGATTTTGTTGTCGCTGCTTCTGCAGCTGTACCACCTTTTATTTTTTATGTTGCTTCTCTTTCAACTTATTCTATTGCTCCAACTATTTCCTCAACAGGATTATCTATTGCTGCAGCTCCCTCTGAATCTTCCTCTTGCTCATCTTCACCTTCCTGCAACTCTTCATCCCTCCCCCAGACTAAATATGAGGATATTTGTTCTACTTCTCTATCCCCAATGTGTGCTACTATAGGTTCCTGGTGTACCACATCTTCAACAAACTATTCCAATGTTAAGTTATTTGATGTCAAATATATTTGGACCAATAATTTAATAAACCCATGGTTTGTGATAGGAGAGAGTGGGTGTATGGAGTTCCTAACATAATGTTCCATGTTTTGCAAAGTATGTGAAAGATAAAATGGCATATTTATAAGTTTTCCATTGTGTAAGTGAGACAATGGGAAAAAATCGTAAATGTAAACAAACCTATACCTTCCTTCACATGTAATGTATTTTTTTAGGAAGGTGGCGACCTGGTCCCAAGTTCTGGGAAATGTCTATAGAACCACTCCTCTAGACCTTCTTTTCACTTGCTCTCCTACTTCTAGAAATTTGTCTTCCCTCAAATTGTTCCTCTTCCAGAAGAACTAGTGATCTCCAATTCGAGGAAGTCCTGTGACTTTTTCTCCATAACTTGCCTTTAAAATCCATTTCAAACCATGAAGCATACACTAAATCCTAATCTCCTTCACAAAATACCTTCTTCTTTATAAATCCATGATGCCATTTGAAGTGCTATTGTTGAATTAAAGTCGTGTGATGTACAACAATGGTGCACTTTTTATCTAGTTCATTCAGTTGATTCAACCGGTTCTTCTGAGCCTCCGTTAAATCCAGGTTTTCCTCTATGGCTATTCTCAGAGTTTTAATTTCAAATTCAATAGGAAAAAAAACACTCTTATCATACACCATTTCATAGGGGAGAAACCTGTAGTGTTACGTCTGGTTGTATGGTAGGCCCATAATGCTTCTGGAATCCTATCAACCCAATCCTTGTGATGACTCTTCACTATTTTTGTAAGGATTGAATCGATCACCTTGTTCATGATTTCCACCTTCCCATTGGCCTTTGGATGATATAGAGAGGCTACTCGATACTGAATGTGATACTTCTCAAACAAGGCCTCCATCTTTCGGGACACATACTGTGGTCCTTTGTCTGTCACAATTTCCCTAGGTACTCCAAAGCAAGTGAAGATATTTGTGTATAAAAAGTCTATTACATCTTGATCATTGGCCTTTACCAAGGTCACAAATTCTACTCACTTGGTCATATAGTTAGTGCAAACCAGAATGTAAACTTTCTATCTTAATGGAGGGTTGATAGGCCCTACAAAATTTAGGGCACATCTATCAAAGGGTTCAACCACTAACTGTGGATGAAGTGGCATTTCATCTAATATGTTTGATTGGTTCATTCTTTGGTAGTTGTCATAGGCTTGCACATGCATCCTTGTATCCTAAAATATATTTGGCCAAAAATAGCCCATTCTGAATTTTTTATGGCATGTCCTTTTATCAGCAAAATGCCCACCACAGGTCTTATCATGGCAGGCCTTCAAAATACTGTGGATTTCATCCTTCCTCACACACCGCGTGATTTTCATATCATTTCATGTGTAAATGAGGTGGCCTTCCATCCATTACTAACTTGCACTTTATTGTATAATTCTCCTCTTTTCTCATTTAGATAACTGCGAAGGAAGTCTAGCTGCAACCAAATAATTGGCAATATTAGCGTACCATGGGGAAAAGGTTGAAACTACAAATAAATGCTCATCGGGAGATGAATATTCTATTGGTGTATCATAATAGTTATTATTTAGTTGAGAAAGGAAATCTGCAACCAAATTCTCCTTCCATGGTCTTTAATCAATGGTAATGTCAAATTCTTGGATTAACAACAACCACCTAGTCAATCTAGCATTAATAAATAGTTTGTTTGTCAAATATCTAATAACTTCAAGTGTTCAGTATGTACAAATGTAGAATATCTAGTAATGCAATGTTTAAATTTATTGATGGCATAAATGATAGCAAGGAATTCTTTCTCTGTTATCGTGTAGTTTAGTTCAACATGAAACAGATTCTTACTAACATAATAGATAACGTATGGGTTGTGACCTTCCTGTTGTCTTAGAAATGATCCAACGGTTGTGTCTGAAGCATTCAAAGGAATATGAAAAGGAAGGGACCAATTAGGCCCACTCAATATGGGTGTTGTATATATCCTCTTCTTTAGTTCTGAAAATGTTGCTTGGCATGCATCTATCCACACAAATTGGGCATCTTTCATTAGTTAAATAAATAAGGGATATGCCAATTTGGAAAAAAATTCTATGAATCTCCTATAATAAAAATCATGACCAAGAAACATTATTACCTCTTTCTCCGACCTATGGATTGGAATATTTGAAAATACCTTTATATTGGTTTGATCTACTTGAATACCTATTGCAGATACAAAACGTCCCAAAACCAGACCTTCACTCATCATCATGTGGCATTTTTCGGTGCTTAGAGATAGGTGTGTCTATTCACAGTGTTTTAGAACTTTTTCCAGGTTTTTCAATGCTTCATCAAAATTATTTCCATAAAGAGTGGGTCATCCATAAATAATTCCATACAATCGTTCACCATTTCAGAGAAAATTCCAATTCCATCCCACTGAAATTTTGTCAACGCATTGGACAACCCAAAAGGAAGCACCCTATATGTGAATGTTCCCCAAGGATAGGTAAAGGTGGTTTTATCTTTTTCTTCAGGGGTAATCTATATTTGGTTATATCCATTGAAACCATCGAGGAAAGAAAAGAACCATTTCCCATATAGGGTGTCTAAAACCTTATCGATGAAAGGAAAAGGGAAAATTTTCTTCTGTTTTTCTTTTTTATGTTCCCCGTAATCCACGTAGAATCATTATTTCTCATTATTTTTAGGTATGATCACAAGTGGGGAGACCCACTCGCTATCTGAAATCGGGTAGATAAAACCTGCCTCTAAAAGTTTTTGGATTTACTCCACGATATCTCTCATGTTCGGGTTCATTCTGCATTTAGGTTTTCATACAGGATTTGAATAATTTTTAATATAAATATGATGGGTACACAGTTCTAAGGGAATTCAACTCATATCTATTTAATCCCACAAAAAATACCCCTTATGTTGTTTTAGTAGTGTAACAAGGTGTTCCAGCTCATTAGCTTTGAGATTAGGGTTGATATTCAATGTTTTCCCCAAGTTGAATTCTACTAGAGAACTCTTGGAATTATGAATTACTTGAATCAAGTCAGTGTGAATGACTAAGGATTCTTCTATGAGTTCTTACTCTTCTCATTCTTTCAGTGTTCTATCTAGGATCTCATGCTCGTTTAGTGAAATATGTAGGATCACTAATGAAATTACAGATGGTATAATCTTTAGTTTCTATTTTAAAGTTCAAGGCTCTCCCAATTGTTAATAAAGGAATAATATATTCTTCTTCCTCTAAATCCATCCACAACGGAGTTTCAACGTCAAGGATTGGTCTAGTTGGAGGGTATAAAGTTAGGTATTTTATGTCACTTCCATCAGAAATCATCACGGAACCTGATATGCAACTAACGAATGCATCTATTGTAGCCAACCATGATCTTCCCAAGATCAATGGGTGTCCCTCCAGCTGTGACTTAGGATGTTAAAAAACAAATTCTACAAGGTACTCATGATGAATCAATGAATAAAACTAGGTCAGCCACAATTCCATCTTGTTTAATTGTACATATGTCATCCATCGATAGTATGGTTGGGGTAGGCCTGAGATTAGCAAGTCCTATTTTTTTCAAAGCCTCAATGGTCATAACATTTATTGACATGCCTAAGTCAAACAAAACATTATATATTTGAATATACCCAATACATACTGTGATAGTGGGGTAGTCAGCGTATATGGACAATGGGACTTTCCCCATCATTAATTCATATAACTTCCCTACCAAATGCACTATGGGGGGATCTTTAGGTTTCCTTCCTCGTTTTTTTACAACCAGGTCTCTAATAGTTTTGGCATAAATAGGTACGTCATGTAGCGATTTTAATAGTGGAATTCTTACCTAAATATTTTTCAACTCTCCTAGGAGGTTAAAACTAGGTTGCTCCATGGACTTTGCAAGTTTAATCATTCGGGATATGGTGCTTCTTTTGATTACTGTGTAAGTTTCATTTTAGTACGTGTCTCTGGAAGTGTTTTAGCTGTATCTCAATCGGTGTTTCAGGTGGTGTTCAACATCCTCAATAATGGGGATCATTAAACTGAATGAATTTCCAAATCGTGGATTCATTCCTTCATCAGTCAGAGATGATGGAAAATCCTCAACGACTATTAGTTCCACCACCCTACCGAATCGTAAGTGTAAATTATTGCAAGGGAGAGGGAAAATGGAATAAGCTAGAAGGTTGGAAATTTTGAATTATTGCACTGGATTGTTGTTGGGATTGGGGTTAGATTGAGAATAAAATTGAGGACAGAGCGGTGCCCCCATTGTTGTAGAGTTATTTGGGAGTTGTAGCCGAGGATTCTTATAATGTGGATAGGATGTTTGATTATGAGAAAACAGGTTCCTTGGATATGGATTTCTCCATCCCAGATACCAAGGAGCTTGTTGGCTTGGATGTGGTGCCCAAGAGGTCCAAGGGTTAGGATATTGTGCTGTAGGTTTTGAGGGTTGGTGCCATTGTGTGTTAGGATATGAATATGGTGGAGGAAATTGATTATTGACATTATTCCAAGAATTGAAAGGAGTAGGCTTAGATTTCATACCTGGAATCTATGGTTTCCACGGCTTCTTCTGCGAAATGAAATGGCACTAGTACATTTCGATCCAAAATCCGACGGTTTTTTCCGACGGCGCGTGGATTTCTCTTTTTAAACTCACAAAAAATCACAAAGATTCTTTTTTTTTATAAATATGGCCACAAGCGTCGGTTAAGCGACGGCTTGTCTCATAACCATCTCATAACCGTCGCTTAACCGACGGCTTGTCTCATAACCGTCGCTTAACCGACGGCACGCTAGTAAAAAAAAAATCGTTCAAACAAACAAAAAAAAGCGCCCAAAAGTCAAAAGTCACATTGGCGCCAAAGGATTCACCATTTTTCCCACACAGGGGAGGGAAAGTCCAGGTCCTGCCTCCAAATTGCTTCGCCTTGCATGAATGAGTGAGGATACCGTGAGAAGGTTGTCTGTTTGGCCTACCTAATGGAAACACAGATCGCACAGCTCAACAGATCGCACAGCTCAATAGATCGCAGAGCACGTTGGTCAAAAAGGTCATTAAAAAACCAAAGGCGCGCGGGAACCATCCATTTTCTCACTGGCTTGGCTTTGGTTTCTCAGAAGCAATATTCGGAGAGAGTGGAGCAGAGTAGCTCCCAACAATCAGAATGATCTCACCTCGAGTTGCATTCTGTTACTTTTCTAACTTAGCGCTCTATAAAGTTTATTCCAATAGCAGCTTGATTCATACTCTGCAAAATAAAATTTCACGGATCGCATGGATAGATTTCAGGGTTTTTGAAGTTTCTTGTATTGTATGGCTTCAATTGTTCCAATGGATTTGCGATTTTTATGGTTCTTGTTATATAATGGTAGAAGTGTCTCAGACTAAATGTTAAGTTAAGACTAGTTTATCAACATATTTAGTAATTGGAGCAAGTTAAATGTAGACAAGTTCATTTTTTTCAGGGCTTCCGGGACAAGGCCTGATTTTTTTTTATTTCGAGATTCAGAAGATAAATGGGGAAAAATTATATGGTCATTGATGTACAAATCAGTAACCTCCTGGAGATTAGGTGTTGGAACGCTTCCGAAGACGACTGTATTTAATACAATGCACAATGCTTGCCATTCAGAGACCCTGATACCCCCTTGCACATCGTGGGATCATCAAAACAGGAATGTTTTGCATAAATGCCATCAAAATGCATGCGGGCACTTCTCTGGATATATACACGGTTAGTACAATCGCACTTAGCCTCTGGCTATATTAACGGTTAAGTTCCATATGCCACTTATTCTCGCTTTGTAGGAAAGAAAGGAATTAATGCACCTGCTATATCGCTTCCTCAGCTCGTTAGTATGACCCTTGTTACAAATGTATAGAATCATGTCCTTCTGGGCACGTTTAGCATGAGTTTTATATCCCCTTCTGGGCACATTCTAGGCAGAGCCTCAATTAAATCACTGGCGGTAGAAAAAATATAAGTTCATTTTGAGAGTTTTTCCACTGAGATATAACAGTCTTTTGACTCTCCCAATTTGAAAACAGAGGCTCTATGAATAGGGGTTAAAAAAGGGGGGCAACAAATGCAGGACAGGTTTCAAACTCTCACATGGACTGCGTCCAAGAACTTTCTAAATNAACTCTCACACAGTGGTATCCCCTGACACATAGCTAATATATTTGTATTCAAACCCCAGCCCTGTCTGTGCATACCAAAGCTAAATACATGGACTGCGTCCAATAACTTNCTAAATACATGGACTGCGTCCAAGAACTTGCTAAATACTAAGTGGATAGAGATCAAGAAGGCATTAAAGACTTGGCACATGAAATTGAGCTTCAGGGTTGAGAATCTA
>LPNX011031579.1:31967-48411 GCA_001517045.1 Pseudotsuga menziesii | reverse complement strand
AATAAAACATACATTTACCAATTTTATAAATTGAAAAACAATTATTTAAACTGTTACCTCTTGACTTCGACGCCATCGTGATGAGGTTGGGTTGCTTCGGCGTGATTGGGTTGCTTCAGGGTGCCAATCCTTACGTCGCTCGTCATTCCTCGGTCGAGGTTGCACAGTGGAATTTTGAAAAAAGACGGCCACAGCCCCCACAGCCTCTTTTTATAATTTTTTCGACAGAGGGACCTCGGTCGAGGTATGTACCTCGACCGAGGTATATACCTCGACAGAGGGACCTCGGTCGAGGTATGTACCTCGACCGAGGTACATACCTCGACCGAGGTACATACCTCGACCGAGGTATTTATTAACCCTCGGTTGAGGTTTTAATACCTCGACCGAGGGTTAAGAAATACCTCGGTCGAGGGCTTAACAAAACCTCGGTCGAGGGCTTGATAAAACCTCAGTCGAGATATTAAAACCTCGGTCGAGGGCTTGTTAAACCCTCGACCGAAGTGCATTTTTCTATTTTTGCCAAAATGCGCTTGCCAAAAAGTGTTACCCAGGTCCGCGGATTCACCCAGAAGTCTTTGGAGCAGCAGAACTCAGAATCATTTGGTTGCAAAGGAGTCCTTGTTTCAAGCTCCGGGTTGTACACTTATTTCATTCACTATTGTTAATAAAGAGAATCCTTCTTCCAATTTGGTGTTGAGTCTCTTTCATGTATCATGGTTTGATGAATATTTATGATTAAGCACTCTATATATTCTTTATTTAACTTGTCATATATACATGTATAATATTGTACTTGGAGGATTTTCTCTTTGCACGTGAAGGAGGTGCATCCTTGAAACCTTTGGAGAGGAGCAGAGTGGGAGAAGAGAAAGCTTGGATCAACCGTCGTTAATTGGGTGAGTTCAACATTCCTTCCTATTCCTTTTCTGTACTTTAAAGCTGATTGTATGCAAGTTTTTAAGAGTAAGTTGGTAACCCCAAACCCTCGGTTACAAGGGTGTTTATTCCTGAACAACACTAGGTGATTCTAATAACCCTAGTGCCCTGGAACTGCGGGGACTTTAACCCTTAGACAAGAGGAGGGTTACACACCTTAACTTGACATGACTTGTTTACATTATAGAAACTCCCGATAGGAACCTCGGGGCATGACATGACTCAAGTACATTACAAATACATCCCGGAATAAACATCGGGTTACAACACATAAGAAATACAAGTGAATACATTATGAAGTTACAATCATATCAACACTCCCTCTTAACTAGGAATGTATTCTCTCGACACAATTTATTAGCACAAATATTCTTCTCTGTATCATCTGGATCATCATCAATTCCTCGTCATATTCACCTTCAAGTCATCTCTTTCTTCATGTCATCTTCATCTTCAATTCATCTTCATCTAGATCTGGATCATCACTCGATCTGGATCATCATCACTAGATTTGGATCATCCCTCGATCTGGATCATCATCAATGGATCATCACGGGTGCTATCTCATGATTCTTCTTGTCATAGGAATTTCTACGGATCCAACCCTTTTTCATGTTGGTTGTAGGCCTAGCCTCCATGTAGGTCTTCCTCCAACACTTATATCTGACCCTAAGTCAGAATGTCCTGCCCAACACTTATATCTAATAATATAGGAACCAATCCTATAATCATATTAGAAAGGCATGCCCAGCACTCACATCTCACCATGTGGGAACACCTCCCACAACCCTGTCAGAAATTCCAAGCACTCACATCCGTCAACCAATGTCGGAAAGGCACAGCACTTACACTCGGCCATGCGAGGAACTAATCCTCCATGCCGAAAGGCTCTACACCTACATTTAACAACCAATGTCAAAAAGGCTCGACACTTATATTCAACCATGCAAGGAACCAATCCTTCATGCCGAAAGGGCTCTGCACTTACATCTGAAAACCAATGTCATAAGGGCTCTACACTCACATCTGATCATGTAGGAACCAATCCTATAGTCACATTAGAATGGCCCTCATTCCCAGACTGAGGTTTCCTAGTAACTGACCAGGTGCCTCCATTCCAAGAATGGCATTCAAAGCTTACTTTTGATCATGTAGGAACCAATCCTACAATCACATCAGAATGGCTCAGCACTCACATCTGACATGGAAGGAACCAATCCTCTCACCATGATAGAATGGCTCAGCCCTTGCATCTGACCATGGAAGGAACCAATCCTCTCACCATGTCAGAATGGCTCTAGGTCTCATCATTTCCCCTTGGAGGGAACCTCTATCTGGAGAACACCAAGCTTCTCCCTGAAGTACTCAAACTTTACCCTAGCTAATGGCTTTGTCAACACATCAGCTATCTATTTTTCCATCACAACATATTGGAGATTCACTACTCCCCTCTACACCATATCCCTGATATAGTGATACTTGATCTTGATATGCTTCGACTTGTCATGGAACATTGGATTCTCTGACAACTTCACGCAACTTTGGTTGTCATAATGTATACAATTACAATCCATCCGGAGATCAAATAAATCAGACAGTAGCTTCCTCAGCCATACTACCTCACAACTAGCTGAACAAGCTATGACATACTCTGCTTCAACTGTACTCAATGCCACACAGGATTGGTTCCTGCTAAACCAAGAGATCACACCTGATCCCATACTGAAGCAACACCTTGAAGTGCTCTTCCTATTGATGGCACTTCTTGCCTAATCTAAATCAACATAACCCTCTAGGTTAATCTTCTGATTTTCCTCATACTTGATCCCATAATCAATTGTACCCCTCAGGTACCTCAGAATATGCTTTGTAGCAATCAAGTGAACATGTCTCGGATCTATCAGGAACTGGCTCAAGGTGTTCACAACAAACCAAATTTCTGGCCTCGTGTTCATCAGATACATCAAGGACCTAATCATATGACGATACATCATAGCAGCAACCGTCTCTGATGAAGCATCACTCAACAACTTCAAGTTCAATGCCATAGGTGTGGTCATGGCCTTGCAGTCCATCATCCTGAACCTCTTCAGGATCTCTACTACATACTTCCCTTGTCTAAGGGATATTCCATCTGCATTCTGCCACACCTCCATGCCTAGAAAATAGTGCATCATACCCAAGTCCTTCATTTCGAACTTGACAGCAAGCTTTCTCTTTGTATCAGTAATCAACCCATCCATACCTGTTACAAATAGATCATCTACATACAGTAGGAGCATCACTAGGTTGCTATCTTCAACCTTGTAGTAAATGTTGGAATCTGCTTTACTCTTGGTAAAGCCCAAACTAGATAGAAAGCTATCAATTTTTCCATACCATGTCCTGGGTTCCTGTTTTAAACCGTACAGGGATTTCTTCAATCTGCACACATGAGACTCCCTGTCATGTGTCTCAAAACCAAGTGGTTGTTCTACATACACTTCCTCTTCCACTACACCATTTAAGAAATCAGTCTTGACATCCATTTGGTGTATCTTCCATTTCATCACTACAGCCAGAGCAACTACTGATCTGATGGAAGTGTATCTGGATACAGGTGCAAAGGTTTCTTCATAATCTATTCCTTCTTTCTGTGAGAAACCATGAGCCATGAATCTTTCCTTATATTTCTCTATGCTACCATCTGCAACATGCTTGATCTTGTAGATCCATTTGGAAGTTACAACCAACTTCCCTTCTGGTCTTGGGACAACATCCCAAACATCATTCTTCATGATCGATTGATACTCTTCGATCATAGCATCCTTCCACTCTTTTTGTTATGTCGCTTCTTCATAATTGTAAGGTTCTTCATTGATAAAGTCACATAGTAAAGCTACATATCCGGAGCAGGATCTAGTTCTCTTTATTTCTCTATGATTCTCTTCTAGAGCCCCATATCTTTCTGCACCTTGGATAACTTCTTGTACCTAAGTAGGTTTCCTCTTGTGAGGATTCTTCTCCTGAGGTGGATCTACAAGTCTTTGTGGTTCTTCAAATTCTCGATCTTCTTCTTGAGTTTCTTCATTCATGGTTGTATCATGAATTTTGGGTGCTTCTGCTTCTTCAGGTTCTTTAGCAGGTCTCTTTCTGGATTTGTTGTAAGTTGTGTCTTCATCAAATGTTACATCCCTGTTGATGTCGATCTTATTGAATCCTGGGAAGTATATTCTGTAATACTTCGAGCTTTCAAAGTATCCCACAAATATACCCTTCGTTCCTAAAGGATCTAGTTGTGTTCTCTTCTCTTTTGGAATGTGTATTTACACTGGACAGTCGAATATCCTGAGACGACTGACTTCTGGTTTCTTGCTAGAAAAGACTTATTTAGGTTTCTTGTTCTCAAGTACTCTATGTGGAGTATGGTTCTGTACATACACTGTTGTTCTAGAAGCTTCTACCCATATATGCATGGGAATATCTTGATCATGAAACATTGCTCTTACAGCTTCCACGATAGTTCTATTCTTCCTTTCTACAACCCCATTCTGTTGTGGATTATATGGAGTGGATAACTCCCTCTTAATCCCTGATTCTTTGCATAAGTCTTTGAATTCATTTGATGTGAATTCTATACCATTATCTTATCGAAACTTCTTGATCTTCTTTTCTGTGTGGTTATCGATCAAGACTTTGAATTCCTTGAACTTGCTGAAAACTTCATCTTTTTTCTTCATGAAGTAAATCCATGTCTTCCTAGAAAATTCATCAATAAATGAAACATAGTATACATACCCACTTAGTGAACTTGATGACATTGGTCCACATATATCAGAGTGGATGATTTCCAAGATTCCTTTTCCCTTGCTCTCACTACTTGGAAATGTCTTCTTTGTATTATTTCCTTTCGCACATCCTTTGCATACCCCTTTGTGTTTTGCTTGAATTTTTGGAAGACCTTCAACAACTTTGCTTACAAGTGGTAGTGCTCTATAATGCACATGTGTAAGCCTTTTGTGCCAAAGTTCATTTGGATATACTGTGTCATGGACCAAAGCTTGTTCTAGATGGCCCTTCAATTTATATAATCCTCCTTCTTGTTCTTCAATTACTATTACATCGTCAATAGTCTTTCCTCTTGACCACATGAGTACTTGGCCATATACAAATGCAACCCTCATTCCTTTTGCATCGAGTTCCAATATGGATAGAAGATTCTTCTTTAGTCCTGGTATAAACAAGACATCCTTCATTTCCATAGACTTTCCAGAGTCTAGCTTGTAGGAGGATTCACCACTACCTTTTATGGGATATTGGTAGTCATCCCCAAGTTTCACCTTATGGGGTGAATTATGTTCAGATATTTTCTCAAAGGATTCCTTGAAACCTATCATGTGTTTGGAAGCCCCACTGTCAATAATCCAATATTTGCTTCCATGAGTGACAATTCCCGTGAGAGTGGAGATCAGAACATATTCTTCTTCACTTGAAGAGTCTTCACTTTCTTGTTTTACTCTCTTCCCAGGAGGATCATCATCCTCAGTAGTGTGAGCATGATGTCTTCTTTTGGAGTTCTTCTTCTTCTTGGATCCATTTTTATTCATGGGGCAATTTCTAGCAAAGTGTCATATTTCATCGCATGTATAACATCTAAGTTTGGATGGATCCCTTCTTACAGGATTGTTTTTCTAATGAGAATTCTTACCTTCATGATGATGATTTTCCCTTCTTCCTTTCTTGGAGTGTACTGTGAGAGCTTGATATTCACTTCCCATATTTTCTTCTCGAGCTTTTATTCGAGCTTCTTCTTGCAAACATTCTTCCCATAGTATACTAAACTTGACTAACTTCTTCCTAGCACAGATTCCTTGGATGAAAGAATCCCATGACCTAGGGGGAACATTCAAGGTTGTCATCACAATTTCTGCATTCTCCACTTCTTCATCTACTACTTCCAGCTGTTCTTTGATCTAGGAGACCCTTGTGAAGTATGACTGGATGCTCTCCTCATTCTGGATCTTTACATTCTTCAACTTGTTCCTTAGATTCATCTTCTGGTTGATGTTCTTCCCTTCAAACAGTTTGGTTAGGGAATCAAACATGGCTTTAGGTGTCTTGAGGGAGGACACCTGTGGTATGAGGTGATCCTTGATAGAATCAACAATGATCCTCTTTTCCATAACCAACTTCTTCTTATGTAAGGCCTTGGCCTCATCTCCCTTTGGAACTAGAACCTCCTCACTGATATAGGAGTCCAACTCATTTTCTTCCAGGACCAGGGAGATCCCATACTTCCAAGCTTGGAAAAAATCAGCTCCCTCAAGATTTTAATCAAGCTTGGTATGATGAGACATCTTAATTGAGAACCTCAAATGGAAATACAAAAGATTTATATATTACCAGTTCAAGATGTCAGATCTGGATTTGGAGCTGAAATTCTGCAGTGCTGGTTCAGGAGCAGATTAGGGTTTTTCTTTTCCAGAGTTTTGTCCAACCAAATACTTTTATTTTGATCCCTAACTTCAATTTTGGGGAGGAGATCAATCTAGGCCTAGGATCACTGAAAAATTCCACTTCTGTGAAAAGCCCTAATTTTTGGTAGTAGTGTCAGGTCCAAAACTGAAAAACCTCAGAATTGGATTCTGCTTCAACGGAAAGATGCGCCCTAGGGAGGAGATTTATTCCAACCTTATTTTTCTAAAAATATATGGAGAGAGATCCATAAAGTAGGAAGCCCTAGTTCCCACAGCTACATAGTGTCTTCTTCTCAGGTTAGCTCTGATACCATGTTATATTTTTAACATTAAGCTAGCATAACATTAGGATCTTTAACTAAGAGAACAACAAGAACAGCAATCAAACACAAGAGACAATGAACATAGTTTTTTTCCTTAGGGAAACCATAACTGGATAAAACCCCACAACTTCCTCAGAGATAGAATCAGCACCAAAAATGAAACCCAAAATAGTAACATGATCTCCCGACAGCTGTAACCTTCTTTCTTCCTTGCCCCAGTGTCTTCCTCTTCCTCAGCCGTGCACTACAACTGAGTGTGAGTGAGTGTGTGATAAATAGAGAGGCTAGCTCTCTATTTATACTAATTCTCGACTTGACTTAACCCAACTAGGGCCAACTTCACTAGGTGAATCTAATAACTCTAGTGCCCCGAAATTGCAGGGACTTTAACCCTTAGACAATAGGAGGGTTACCCACCTTGACTTGACTTGACTTGTTTACATTATAGAAACTCTTGATAGGAACCTCGAGGCATGACATGACTCAAGTACATTACAAATACATCCCGGAATAAACATTGGGTTACACTACATAAGAAATACAAGTGAATACATTCCAAAGTTACAATTACATCAACAAAAACATCTACACACCCAACACAAGGAAGCATCCCATCCTATTTCATCGGATGTATAACATCTGAGTTTGGATGGATCCCTTCTTACAGGATTGTTTTTCTGACGAAAATGCTTACCTTGGTGATGATGATTTTCCCTTCTTCCTTTCTTGGAGTGTAGTGTGAGAGCTTGATCTTCACTTCCCATATTTTCTTCTCGATCTGCTATTTGAGCTTATTCTTGTGAACATTCTTCCCACAGTATATTGAACTTAACTAACTTCTTCCTAGCACAAATTCCTTGGATGAAAGAATCTCATGACCTAGGGAGACCATTCAAGGTTGTCATCACAATTTCTGCATTCTCCACTTCTTCATCTACTTCTTCCAGCTATTCTTTGATTTGGGAGACCCTTGTGAAGTATGACTGGATGGTCTCCTCATTCTGGATCTTTACATTCTTCAACTGGTTCCTTAGAGTCATCTTCCAGTTGATGTTCTTCCCTTCAAACAATTTGGTTAGGGCATCAAACATGGCTTTAGGTGTCTTGAGGAAGGACACCTATGGTATGATGTGATCCTTGATAGAATCAGCAATGATCCTCTTTTCCATAACCAACTTCTTCTTATGTAAGGCCTTGGCCTCATCTCCCTTTGGAACTGGAACCTCCTCACTGATATAAGAGTCCAACTCATTTTCTTCTAGGACTAGGGAGATCCCATACTTCTAGGCTTGGAAGTTATCAGCTCCCTCAAGCTTTTCATCAAGATTGGTATGATGAGACATCTTAACTGAGAACCTCAAATGGAAATACAAGAGATTTAGATATTACCAATTCAATATGTCGGATCTAGATTTGGAGCTGAAATTCTACAGTGCTGGTTCAGGAGCAGATTAGGGTTTTGTTTTTCTGGAGTTTTGTCCAACCAAATGCTTTGAATTTGATCCCTAACTTCAATTTTGGGGAGGATATCAATCCAGGCCTAGGCTCACTAAAAAATTCCACTTCTATGAAAAGCCCTAATTTCTGGCAGTAGTGTCGGGTCCAAAACTAAAAAACCTCAGAATTGGATTCTGCTTCGACATAAATATGTGCCCTAGGGAGGAGAGTTATTCCAACCTTCTTTTGCTGAAAATCTATGGAGAGAGATCCACAAAGTAAGAATCCCTAGTTCTCGCAGCTGCATAGTGTCTTCTTCTCAGGTTAGCTTTGATACCATATTATATTTTTAACATTAAGCTAGCATAACATTAGGATCTTTAACTAAGAGAACAACAAGCACAAAAATAAAACACAAGAGACAATGAAAACATTATTTTTCCTCAGGGAAACCATAAATGGAGAAAACCCCGCAACTTCCTCAGAGATAGAATCAAAACCAAAAGTGAAACCCAAAATAGTAAGATGATCTCTCAACAACAGTAACCTTCTTTCTTCCTTGCCCCAGTGTCTTCCTCTTCCTCAGCTATGTGCTACAACTAAGTGTGAGTGAGTGTGTGATAAATAGAGGGGCTAGCTCTCTATTTATACTAATTCTCGACTTGACTAAACCCAACTAGTGCCGACTTCACTAGGTGAGTCTAATAACCCTAGTGCCCTGGGACTGCGGGGAATTTAACCCTTAGACAATAGGAGGGTTACCCACCTTGACTTGACTTGACTTGTTTATATTATAGAAACTCTTGATAGGAACCTTGAGGCATGACATGACTCAAGTACATTATAAATACATCCCGGAATAAACATCGGGTTACAATACATAAGAAATACAAGTGAATACATTCCGAAGTTACAATTACATCAACAAAAACATCTACACACCCAACACAAGGAAGCATCCCCTGCTCTGCTACAAAGTTCCTCAGGTTATTCCTTCCATTCCAGTGTTTTTTAGGGTGTGCAAAGAAGAAAATGAACCCCTCTAGATCTATTTGTGAGGTTCCTTCCTACACTAGGTTTATCAAGCTAGTTCAAATCCAATTCCATTCTAGACTAGTTCAGACCAAGGAAAAAATATGCACACATAGCAGAACACAATGTCAACACAACAAAATAGACTTCCACTCCCTCTATGACAGAGGAGACCATTTCAAAACAACACTAAAGGTCAAAACAACAAATGAACAACCTAGAACAAAACATAGTTTTGCAAACCATGAACGCACACCGCGCATGCACAGAATGGAATAGGGAATGATTAGAATGGACCACAACAGTTTTGGGTGAAATACAAATGATGGACTGTGCATGCACAAAGAGTAAAAATAAACTGAAAATGCTGAAGGATGGATGATCAAAATGTCCCCCCTCTCCCCAAAACGTGAGGGAAGATGAAAACATGAGTGCATGACAAAAATGGGCATACATTTTCTAGGTGTTTTCTTTTGACACGTGTATTTTCCCCCATGGCTCAAGATTAAACATCCCCCCTTCCCATTCCTTAGGAAATCATGCCCTCGCATCTCATTATTTGTTGAATTGAAATAGCTGTTTGTGGGTTTTTAATTAAATTGATTATTTATATGATGTCCAAAATTATATACTATGCTTGACTTAGCACCATAAACCATAGGCATCAACCTTGATCACCTATACACAAAACATCAATCAATGGCAAGGCCTTGGCCTTGAGCTCCTTGCCATGATTCCATATAATATTTTCATCATATATATTTAATGCAAATGGGGTCGAAACCGGGGTGTTACAATCAATATCCTCATCCCCCATAGTGATCGCATGTTGCAAGATATGTACCATTCACACTCTTGTGTCAATTTAGACCTCAATCTCCCTTTGCAGTGCTGCTTCTTGCGGTATCCTCGTCTTGAGCACTACATTCGTGAGGGTCTGCAGTAGCTATGTAACTTGAAAGAAGTATCATGTTGAATGTTGTGTCACTTTATCCTAACTCCCATTGGATACCGTAGTGATTGCTTCCAGTACCCTATTTACCTGGTCATCAAAGAGTCTTGTGATGATGCTACCCTTGTCTTTCTCAAAGAATCACTTCGTCCGCACCTCTTCCAGTTCTTTCTCTAAATATGACTCGGTTGGAGTTACTGAGGAAGCTTCATCTTGTTAGTTTTATTCTTCCTCTAAATCCTTCAGGTTATCCTATTCTTTTGGGACATCTATCAGTGGTCAATTTCTTGGGTTCAACAGTTCTTCGTCGCTTACTGGAACTTTCCACTCTCGATTCCATTCTTCTACGATGGATTCCAACTCTTCATCTGTTAGGTTATATTGTGTTGTAATTCATTTCTCTCCAAATATACATGTTCCTAAATATGTATTGTGTGGGGTCCCATCGTTAATCGTGCAATCCTCTTGTACTTATTTGTAGCTTGGTCTGTGAGAAACAACACCTTGACTGCTTCCTATCATAGTGCATCTAAGTACAAGTAAAATTGTATGTTATTGTTCATTTGTCATTCCTTATCATTGAACACCCATAGAATATTTATATGTTATGCCTTGACATATGTTGACAGCGTCAACCTCCATTCCTTGATAATGCATTGGTTCCATCCAACGGAACAACGCAATGAGTATTAATAACCAAGAATAAGTGAATGGATTACCAACCTCTTGTTCCAACACGACTCCATCCATTAGCTCATTCATTAGGCACATGGACCAATTCATATGTACACTATTTGTGCATTGATTTGCATATGCGATGACCCCTGATGTGTACTGACTCAGTTGATTGTTCCACATTATCTTAACTGTCAGCAACTTTGTTGCAACTCGCACTTCCTGATCATTGATGGTATCAATTATGTACACCCTTTTATCCTTGATTATTCCATATTTGTTTCGCATCTTTGCTGTCAAATTTTTTTTGTTATCTTTTCCCTGAAAGTACTGCAATGGGTCGACCCCCACCTTGGGTAGGCCAGATATTTGGGATATCAAATAGTCCATAATTAGGACCTTTATCCCTAAACATAAGTAACTACGTCCATGGAAACATCCCAACAATTGTTTCATGCATGCATTAACTTATGAAGATCGTCCAAAATGTGGAATGTGGATGATCGACAGCAAACTAGACTGTTGCAATTCCAGTTCTCATTGGGCAGTTTCTCTCATGATCGAACCTCAATCTCCTTGTCCTCTTTCTTAATAGGTTTCCTTGGTGCATTCTAGGAATTCTAGAATGTCATGGTCATTGTATTGTAGCTTCTACAGCCACAACACAATATTTGTTGTCACATTTACACCTTTGGGTGTTTTGGGCATCTTGATAGCATACTTGTTTTCTTTTCAAATCCTTACAACAGGTCCCCCTTCCCTTCTTGGTGGTACATACCTAGGGATTTCCTATACCATCAGCCCTGGTGGTTTTCTTCTTGTCATTGTTTTCTCTTCCACCGTAGTTGATGGACCTGCTTATCCCTCTGCTACACTGCCCCTCATTTAACCTTGGATTTTCATAGTTCTTCTATATGGAATGATCAAACGATTAGCTCTCCTCTTCTTCCTAATCGACTACCTTGCTACGAACACAATTTCATGCATTTCTTCTTCAATGGTTTCCCACACAATCATAGTTTCTTATGTGCTTGTGCTTGAAATATTTTGCGCTATTGCTTCTCCAACTTCTCTCTTCATTCTTACACTTCTCTTAGCTCTAACCCTTCCTCTCTTAGATTTAATTCTTCCTTTCAACTCACACAATGGGTCGAACCATGCCTCTCAATATGATTTTATAGCCTCTGATCCTTCCATTTGAGGGATTCGTGCCATCATCACTAAATCCTCATTTACTGACCATATCCTCCATTGATTCTCCAAATCCAACATGCACCTTGGTCACTAATTTCAAATCTTTCTAACTTTCACCATCGCCCATGTGGTGTAATTACTTCCTTTATTTCCTAATTTGACTAGTCCATGCCTCATCCAGTATCGATAAGTTCCAAACCTTGTCGTAGTTTAACTTTTCTCATCGCTCTTTGTTCTGTCAATAGAATTTCCTTCAAAAAATTTCATCCCCCCACCCATGGTTGTTCACATTGGTGTCGTGCTTTTTTATCCCGATATGGATTTAGCCGACTCTCATTTACTATTTTCAGTATAAGCACTCCGTCGATAATGAAGTGTATGATGTTTGGATCTGACCAATGCATCTGGAGCTTCCCTAGGTGCTTCGCAAAATTACTATCATAGAGGATAACCATATCTCTATGCTAGAAGTGCTTCGTCTTGGCATGGTGAGCATGCCATGCCTTGTTTCTATCCTTTTCCACTTGCTAATGAAATCCTGCGATGAAGCGGTCCTCCTCAAGACATACTAACTGTGTTAGTCTTTCCTCAATTTCTCTTTCGTCTCTCATTCCTGTTACAGATGCTATGCATAGGCTGAGGAAAATATATTCCATTGGAATTACCGCTTCTTGTCCATACACCAAATTTAATGGTGTCTGCCCTATCAGTATTTCACATGTTGTTATGTAGGCCCATAATATCATGGGTATTTTCAGATCCCATTCATCATGATTCGTATCGCATACCTTAGTAAGTGCATTTTCCAATATCCCGTTGATTGCCTCTACAACACCATTTTCTTGTGGGTGATATGGAGTACTCTTCTTATGTTGCATCTGGAACTCTTCAGTCATCGCTCTGATTGTATGATTGACGAAGCGAGATCCTTGATATCTCATTAATATATTAGGATATCCAAATTGGGTAACCACATTATCGAAAAGGAACCTTGATGTCGTTGCAACTTTGCAATCCTTTACTGGTGTTGCCTCAACACATATCATTAGATAATCAATCACGGTGATGATGTATCTCGCACATTCTTTTTCGCTAGTGGATTTATGGGTCCCATGAAATCGACTGCACACTTGTCAAAATTTTGTAGTGTTACATGCAGTACTAATGACATCTCATCTCTCTGTGATGGTTTTCCTGTTTTTTGACATACATCGCAACTTTTAGCATAATGTGTGGCATCAGCATGTACTTTAATGTCCTTCAATCCCACCATGTGCCTCTACCAACACTCTTTCTTGTTCATGTGGAAGAACATGTCGATGTAGAATTCCATCCATCCCCATCTTGTACAATTTTCCTACAATTAGTTGGAATTCAGCAGCTCATACAACTAGTTGCTTCTTCTAAGTAGTGGAAAACTCCTAAGGGGATTTTCCTGTCACAAAAAACTAAACAATTTTTTCATAATGGTCATCAACCATTCTTCACAGGATCGACCAACATTCCTTCCTTTTATGCATTGTGTCCCAATAGGATCCCAACTGGTGCATAAAATATACATTTCTTCAGATTATGTGAGATCTCATGTTATCGACACCTTTCCAAAATCAATCGAAGGTTAGTAATATGGTATTTTACCAACCCATAGACGGTCCAATCATCCATGTAGATATCTAGGAATTTATGAATGAATTATTTGAATGCAGTAACAACTAACCTTGAAAAACTTGCAGGTGCATTCTTGAGACCGAATGACATCACTATGTACTAGAAACATCCCCATTCTATTGTAAAAGTGGTTTTGTGTCTATCCTCCTTTGCAAGTATTAGTTTATGATAGCTTGAAAATTCATCCGTAAATGAATATATCTCCTTTCCTCCAACTCCTTCCAGTACTTCGTTGGTGAATGGTGTCGAAAACGAGTTGTGAATACTTGAGTCATTCAGTTTCCTCATGTTGACGCAAATCCATATTTCTCCATTATTTTTTTCTTGCACCACCATCAGACTGATCCATTTTGATTCCTCTATAGGTTCAATAATTGTTGTGTCCAAAATCCTTTCTAGTTTATCTTTGACACACTCTTTGTATCTTGGATTCAACCTATATTGTCTCTTCTTTATAGGTTATGCAATGGGTTTTAAAGGAATCTTCATTTCACCCAAATCCCCTGAAATGCCTTTCATTTCAGAAATTTTTTTTAGTAATAAGTCCTAAAACTCGTGTAGTAGATCGGTGACTTTCCCCATTGCTAAATAATCCTAGTAATCGCCAATAATAGTAAACTTTGGGTGTTCTATTGTTCTAATATTGTCCTTCTTTATCTTCAGTGGTTGCTTGAAATTGTTGCATGGCATATCTAGTGCTTCAATATCATGACTTATTTCTAATCTTGGAATATCAATAGCTCTCAGATCATCTTAGTCATTAGGTTCTCCTAACACATTGTAGCATTCCATCATCATCTGCGGTGTTGGTGTCCATTGTGATCCCATCAGTATCTCAGCTGGAGCTATCTCCAATAGTTTGTCACAGATGTCTTGTAGCACACTATGAATAAATGAATTTTCATTTGCAAAACTAAAAGTATGACTGAAGCTGACATTCATTTCTTCCCATGTTGTTGTTTCCCTTCGTTGTTCTATAGAAACATACCATCTTTGTGGTATTTCTTCCAACGTATGGATGAACATGTGAACCCATTCTTCTTTTGGAATTAGTCCCCATGGTGTTTGTCATGTTATCAAATGGGTGCTTCGATCATTTCTTCCATTGTATTTCTTTCCTTGATAGAATTCATCCTCCCCAAATTGAACTTCCATCAATCCTCAACATATCTTCTAGTATGTTATCATTTCCTTGTGCATAGCCCACCATCTTGCAGGAGTAGCCTTCAGTGCCTTTTCTAGGTCCAACAAGTGTTGTGGTTCAAATACTCTATCATTAGATTCATTAATAAAAGTTATCACATTAGGTAGTCCTTCGTATTTCAGAAGACCAAGTACTTATGTTTCTACCCATATCAACAACTGAGTAATACATGCACACTTCGTGAGTGATACTTCATGCAACCAGTTCTTGCAATTCTCTAGCACTTTTTTTGAGTCTGAAGATGTTGAGTTGATGCTTCCAACATAACTCTCCATTAGTAGTGGGATTGATATAGTCTTTAGAGATATTATAGGAATTAACACATATTTCATTAAATTTGTAATTATTTAGTGGATCTAGAATTTAGAACTTCCGCTAGATTGAGTTCTTTCAAAATGAAAAAAGTCATAGCCTTTGAATCTTTACATAATTTCTATTAATATTATTTATAGTTTGTATTAAATGTTAAGTTGATTAAATTATTTTATAACATAATACCAACATTGTATTTGTTATTACAACAATTATAAATATTGTCATAGTAATTATTTTTGTCTTTGTTGAGTATGTTGTTTTATTTTTTGAAGTTGGCACCACTTATAATCAAAACGAGAAAATATTTTATGACTTTAAAGTCTAAGTTTTACCCTTGTAATGATTAAAATAAATTAATGAATTAAAGTAGCAACATAATTTATTATTATTATTGTTGGTAGTGGTAGTGTATTAAAAACTAAGTTGATGAATGTTTACTTTATGAATAATAGATTAACGTGAGAAATTTCTTACCTATAAATTTATTTAATGATATCGGATGATAGTAAATCATCTCTTGTTTATTAATATTAATTATTTTAACAATCAAAATCAATTATGAACTAGAAAAGCATTAGTGCAATACAGTTTGACTTTTTTCATATACAAGAGGAAAGGGGGAAAACCAATTGAATTAATTATTGCAAGTATTCATTATTTATTTATGAAGTATTTGAACAATGTGTTTAATTGAAAAGAGCATATTTATATTGAAAATATAGATATCTTACAATATTTATATTATCGTTAGATTTTAAATCATCTATTAATCTATGTTAGGGCACGGAGGAATCGAACCACCATCATCCTGCTTGTAATGCAGGTGCTCTTCCATTGAACTAGCACCCTTTACAACATGAGGGGAGAGGGATTGTGTTAACACCTGAATTACACCTTTCTAATCCTCTGTGACAAATCAAAATGATGAAAATCTTAGACTTTGATTCTTTCAAAATGATGAAATTCTTAGACTTTGATTCCTTACATAATTTCCATTAATATTATCTATAGTTTGTATCAAATGGTAAGTCGATTAAGTTTATGTAATGACATTAATATTGTATATGTTACTATGATTAAGCAATTGAATTATAATTTGATATGGTAACTAGTACATTGTTGGTGTTGAGTTCCTATACTAGTAGAAGGTTGGAAATATTTTAGAATGACCTATTTAATAACTATTTAATGACATAATATAAATGTGTTTGTTACTATAACAATTTTAATTCTCGATGTAGCAAGCAAC
>LPNX011031579.1:2829-21113 GCA_001517045.1 Pseudotsuga menziesii | reverse complement strand
CTAAAGCTTTGAGTTGTTTACTTATTTGTTTCTCTACCAAAGATTTTCATGTTACAAACTTTGAACAACAATTTGACTTGTTATTCATAAAACAAACCCTCGTTTTCCTTGAATAGTCATCAACCAGTAGTAGGAAATACTTAGCTCCAGATATTGTAGGTGTTTTCATTGGACCATGCAAATCAACATGTAGTAGGTCCAAAACTCCTTTGGCTTGCCATGTTTTATTGTCAATATCAAATAAAAGTCAATGTTGTTTTCATAACTGACAACCTGCACATTGTTGATTTTTCAGGTTAGCTGAGTGGTAATACAAATACTAAAATTCAATACATGAACATATAAAGAATTGAGGTAAAATTCAAACTGTAATAAAACATAACAACATAACTTTCATTTCTTTCAACTTAATGCTCTGCTGGTCACTGCATTATCTTAACGCTCTATTGGTCACTGCGTTAAAGTTGATCATTGAAATGTTTCATCAACTATCATGTACAGAAAAATAATAAATAACACGTGCAGTAAACTAAATATCAAGTAAACTATAGAATATAAAGAATCTTAACCATTGTTGGATCCGCCTTATACTCAATTAGTTCTAAGTTTGATCGTGTCACTGAAAGGACAAGTCAAACTAGTTGAACCATATACGTTCCTTGAGAGAGAGAGGGAGTAAACAGACCTTAGTTTCTTCAATCAATTTAGCAGTGCAGTCAAGGAGAATCACACAGATGCACTCAGAGTGAAAGATGTGCAATCATGCACTCTACCAACAAATTCATGATGAACAAATTCTCGAAACCAGTCAAGGTGGATCAAACAGAAAAACTCAACCTATGCAGAGAATAGATCGTTGTAAACCCCATGCAGAATAGTACAGAGGTAAAACTCATGACCAATCAAAATGCTAAGGAAATACTCATGACGTGAAGACCAAGCAAAAACGCTGAGGAAATACTCATGACCAATCAAAACGCTGAGGCAATACTCATGACGTGAATACCAAGCAAAATCTTGTGGAGTGAAATCGCAGGGTATGAGTGCAGAGATCTAGATGAAGTAAACCTGTGGAGAAAGTAACCGGTAGAGAAATACACAGACAACAGCAGAAGGACACATGAAGCTGCTAGAGAAAGTGGTTGATGAAAGACAAAGGAACCCGCGGCAGCTGTGAAGGAGATCGGTGAAGGCCAGACCGAGAAGGAGATAGATGAAGACCAGACCAAGAAGGAGATCTCCTGAGATCAAGCCCGCGAAGGTAAGCCAAACCAAAAGTTAGAATCCAAGCCCGTGAAAAATAAAAAATCAGAATCCAAGCCCGTGGAGAAATCTGTGCCATGAAAAATCAAAATCAAAATCCAAGCCCATGGAGAAATCCGTGCCGTGAAAAATCAAAATCAAAATCCAAGCCCATGGAGAAATCCGTGCCATGAAAAATCAAAATCAAAATCCAAGCCCGTGGAGAAATCTGAGCCATGAAAAATCAAAATCAGAGCCCATGAAGGTAAGCCATGGTGAAAAATCAAAATCACATGTATGGAAACTAAGAATAATATCTTCCTTAAATAGGTTAGGGTATATAAAAAATTTACTTAGGATAGAATAAACGGAGGCCCACAAAAATAAAAATAAAATCATAAAATTAAAAATTAGGTAGTAAAAAACAATAAACCGTCCCAACAAAAGTCAAAAAGGTTTTAATATAATAAAAAGTAAAATGTCAAAAAGTCTATTAATAAAATCATGAGATTTTATTAATAAGACTAAAATAATTATTTAATGAAATTATAATAAAATGAAAGTCCAAAGGTCCAACATAAAGTCCAAAATCATAAGTGGGTCATTATAATAAAAACATAAGGTAACCATAAAAATAAATGGTTCAATGATTTTTAATAAATCATCAAGTAAATATACTCCATAAAGTAGGAGTCATCATAGTCAAAGGTGCACACAAGTAATAGTGCTAAGACTAGTAAGAATAGGACCAAGATTCAACAACCACAAGATCAAGGTGAACTGTAAAGGTGGACAATCAATCAAATAGGACCAATAAGACCAAATAATTTTCTCTCTCTCAAGGTACATAGTTTTATATATTTTGTCATCACTGTATAAGGGGGAAGATCCAAACGGATGGTACAATCCTTTTGTACTTGACACTGCTCCTAAAGGTTAGGTACTAGGGACATCGTCAAGGGGTGGCCAGTCCCTTGAGAATCAACCTGGCAATAACCGATTAGGAGAGGGGACATCATTATATTCCATTCTTAATGAATGGATTTCAGCCTTAGGCTGAGTTTCGGTCTCACACTGAATCAAGTTGATCAATCCCTGGACCCTAACCGGGTCCTCCATTCTCTTGCAAAATGGTTCTCAGTACTAAGCCAAGTTTCAGTCTCACACTGAAAATTGATCAACTACCTGTAGTACCTACTTGGACATCGTGTTCCTGGTCCTATACCAGAATATATCTCTGCCTCTACCTGCAGGCTCTACTTGGACATCACATCCTTGGTCCCATACCAAAATACCCTAGAGGAATATAGGGGCCCTAGCCACATGCTAGAGGCTTTGCCATGGCATCAACCTGCTTGGTCCTAGACCAAGAACCCCAAGAGACTATTGGGGGCCCTAGGGTACCTTCTAGGGTATTACTCTGTCCTAGTCAACTGACTAGGAAACCATTCTCTGAGAATGGGTCTCGCAGCTGCACTAACTTTAACACACATATCTCTAACAATCCTGCACATACATCTAACAATCCTGAATGGATGGAAGACCATCCACCATATTAGTTTTATTAAGTACAGATAAATATTCATAACTTAGGTGTCCATACCTTTCATGCCAGACTACATTTGTATTCTCTACCACACCTGGTGCATGTGCCTTCATTGTTTTTAGATTAGCCAGTCTATACAACCCTTTTTCACCAATACAAACTACATTCACCTTGTTATCACAAGAGTAGTGACCATATATTTGCTTCCTTAAAAATTTACAAAAATATTAGGGTTCCTAGTTATCTCACTTAGTAGACGAGATTTTTGCTCATGTTAGGAACATATCGAACATTTTTGAACAACCTCACTTAAAGTATTGTTCAATATGACATGAACAACCTCACTTCCTCTAACATAGTGAGTCCATCCATCACCCAAAGCAATAGATTCACTAATACTCTTATCTTCAATGAAATTTACATACTAGTTTATGTGACACTTGTAGTGGTGAGATGCGCCTGAGTCGAATACCAGGCTATAGACATGGTTGATTGATTATGTAATGCCACAAATGAAAAATCACCCACTTTTTCTTCTTCACCTCTTTCGGCAAGATTTACATGCCTTGATTTCATTTAACCACATGCCAAGTCATATAGTTTTTTTTGGCAATATCTCTTGAAGTGTCCAGGCTTATTGTAGTAATAACATCTGAATTTGTTCTCTTTGATACATTGCTAGCATTTTTTTGTTTGTCTTTGCCTTTGAACTATGCACTAAATGCACTCATTATAGTGGATGGAGTTGATGCCTCTATCTGACCTAGCCTCCTTTCCTTCTGTACAAAAAAGTGTCAATAACTTCTCAAATGTAACACTACTACATTTTGACCAAAAATCTGACGGCCGTATTGTCGGATTTTCGACATTTCCCTGTCGCATGTACGACACTATGATTTTTTTTTAGCGTCGGTGAATTTTTGTCGATTATCTGACATCTCTCCAAGCCTTCGGTTAAGCGACATCTCAGTTTACCTTCGGTTAAATGTAAATCGTCGGTTATCTGACATCTAATGCATATTAAATTTTAAAAAAATCACCTGCAAGCCGCCACTTAACCGATAGGGTTAGATGTAAACCGTTGGTTATCCAACATCTAATGCATATTAACTTTTTTAAAAATCACCTGCAAGCCGTCACTTAATCGACGGGGTTAGATGTAAACCGTCAGTTATCCGACATCTAATGCAGATTAAATTTTAAAAAAATCACCTGCAAGCCGTCGCTTAACCGACAGGGTTAGATGTAAACCGTCGGTTATCCGACATCTAAAGCGTCGATTATCCGACGATAATGAAAAAGTAAGCGTCGGTTAAGCGACGGCTATCAGTGATTTTTTTTTTTAAATCACCTACAGGCCGTCGCTTAACCGACGGCTATAAGTGTTTTTTTTAAATACAAATGCCAGATTACATTGTACATGCTTATAACAGCCTTAAACAGCAAACCTCGTAACCACATTGGCAAGGTTTTAATTGCCTATCAGTCAAGTCCATTTCCTCTGCACAAAGTGGACAGATATTTTCCCCGTCATCATTCACAAAGTCCATGCTGTGAGTAGAAAAAAATATTGCGCCTCTTTACCACGATTTTCTGGAGTCAAATGTCAAGTATTATCTATGAGTTGAACTGAAGAACCAACAAAAGATGCACCATTCTACATTTTCCTTTCTGAAACTTTGAAACAACAAAATATACACCAGTTGGAGTAAGAATTGTGCAAGTGCAGAGGCACACAAGTTTTTATAGCCAAGGCATAGCAGCAATGTGTTGTTTGCCATCTAACACTTCCTCTCTAATTCTATTGGCATACTGTTCAGTTTGAACTACAGTTTGAGATTAGCATATTGCTTATGCTCTGAATACAAACACTTGATTTTTGTGAATTCTGAGGAACTTGCCAATTATATATTGTACTTGTTGATATCATGGTGTGGCTGGTGATATCATGCATACATACAATAAACCATTGCTACCTTTAACACTAATGCAATTGCAAATATACAATATCCACATAATATGATCATATCATGCAATAGGTGATAGCTATCAAAGGACATCAAATTTAGATCATTTTCATTAGACCATAACACCATATATGTGCAACAATATCCAATTAAATAAACAAGTGGGGACAATATCATCCATGCCAATTAACTCCAAAGGGTGAAGAAGGTTGGAAATGTCATATGAAAAATAGTAAATACTATGATATGGTTCTTGAATCTAGTATCTGTAGTCATAGGTCTCCACATCTGCTAATGAAGTAATATATAGATCGTTTCCCAAAATCCTGGGTATAAGTTGTTTGGCTGTAAAATATGCAGAGAAGTCAATTGTGTGGTACAGCCCCATAAATTGTGTACAACTTGAAAAACTGTGCAACATGCATCATAGTATTATCAGCAATGTTGGGCTTTGAAAAGAGCCCTGATTTTCATAGGTTCCTAAGTTACAACCTGTTATACAAGTCCTTACACAGACTATGTTGTCAAATCTGAAATGCTTAATTGAGTACACTGTCCTTCTCTTAGTGCCAGAACATAATCATGAAATAGGTTGCTGCTGCAAAACTAGACAATGGATCTTTTATAACAAACTAAATCAACAAGTGTTGATTGAAATGGAGCACAATAATATGTCAGTGGTAGCATACACTTTTCCAAGTTACTCTACTTTCAATAGCTAAACCCTTTAATGTGGTGCAGTAAATGCACTCTTATGTAGTTAATGATGCATGATGGTCAAGATAAGCAAATGAGGGGTAATCTGGGGTAAATGCACATTTTAAATGCTGTTGGTGCTCTCTAAGTTGATTTGCCATTATCTTAACCATACTGTACAGAAATTGATAGAGATTATTAAGACTCCACGGGAGGTTTCAATGGTTGTATCCTCGCTTAAGCCTAGTGTTGTGACTCTCATAAAGGACTAGAATGGTAATCATGTTGTGCAGTGGTGCTTGCAGCGCCTTAGCAGTGCAAACAACCAGGTTATATAGATGTTATTCTTCATTATGAGCACTCATAATTATTATTTTACTTTTAAATATATAGATTCTCACTCTTCATCCTAAGCACTCATAAATATTATTTTTCTTTTAGATATATAGATGTTCACTCTTCATCATGAGCACTCATAATTATCATTTCTTTAGATGGAATATCAGCTTGCCCATAAGTTTCCTTTCTTTCTATTGTTGTTTTCCTGCATATCTGCTTGTTCCAGATAGTTTTGTGTTCAACCATAAATCTGGTCCTATTTTTTTGATAGATGCTGCACTTTGTATGATGCAGTGGTATGCAATTGATCACAGGGTTAGGTAGGCATGAAGTTGGTAACTGACAAAAAATGGAAATCATTTGATTTGTGAATACGTACTACCACTATATATATCTTATAAAAATGTTATCATTTTCCAAGGTTCTCAGCCTTGGAATTTTATGTACTGCACATCTATTCCAATAACTTCATGTGCATCTGAAATACTTCACCTGTAGTAATTCTAGAACTGCCTCCACTAGGCACTATCTTTGACAGAATAAGCATTCACTAAAAAATAGTGATTGGTGATAGAACAAACAAATCCAGATGTTGCAAGTCCCAATATAGCACTGCTAAAGAAACATCCATGATTCTACTAGATCCTTCACAGACCACCTTCTGCAGCATAAATGAAGTAAAGTCATTTTGCTTAAGTATTATTTGGGGAACACTGAGGACTCATTGATGTTGAACCAATCCAACAAGTTCCGGGAATTTCTTGGAGGCAATGGTAACTTTTTTCCTTTAATTGATGCTTTGGATGGATGCCATAATGAGTCAATGAATACGAAGGTGCTACAGTTGTTTGTTAATCTTTTAACAGGTGATCCAAATTATATTAAATTGAAACACACCTTGCAAGAAAAGTTCTTATTGATGGATTCATCTTCTTTGGCTTCATGGCTGGAAAAAATGCTGCTAGGATTTACTGGCCAAGGGAGAAACGTAGGGTGAAAAGAAAAGAGACCATTCTTCTCCCAGCAGAAAAAGAAAAACAGAGTAATTCACAGCTGAAACGTTGTAGCAGACTGTCAACAACTCAAGTAGTGACAAAATAACTCCTCTACTAAAGTAGTGACACACACCATATACCTCCAAAGAATGTCAACAAAGTGGTAGAAAAACTTCACACAAGTATAGCAATTATCACAAGTTATGTTGCCAAGGGATGCAATCCCGAGTCTCCATGTCCTAGGATATAACTTTATGCAGGTATTGCACTTATCAAAAGTTGTGTTGCTAAGGGATGTGTTCCTGGGTCTTCCTGTTTCAGGATGTATCCCATATCCCAAGTGCTAGACAATATCCCCGAAAAAATTCTAGGAATGTGCCCTTGAAACAATCCAAAATTTTGATTTTTACATTTTAAACCCATGCCCAATATTCTCATTTTTAAGCTTGATCTGCACCCCAATATCATTTAAGGTCAGATTTGCATTTTCTATGGCATGTGATCTACCACATGAATCTTACCAATAAGTTATTCTAAGAGATCAACCAACATATTCCGTGCCTATCTAGCTGGTATAGAGCTTTAATCTATGTATTTTGACTACGATCTCAACAAATAGTAACAGAACTTGTTGTGATTATTCCAAATTTGTCAGAGCAACTATAGCCTACATTCTGTCCCTATAATTGCAAGCTTAACAAAGCAATTCAAACAGAAAATATTTGAAATTGCAATTCCTATAGAAATTTCAATTACTTGAGAACAATATTTTTCTAGCTGGAAGTAATTATCTATCCATGAATGACTGATCTATAATAAGCAAGCAGAATTATATGGGGCTTCTTTTTTGTTGTTATTCATGAAACAATCCCCTCCAAAAGTGGGGAATATTAGAAAAGTGGTGTGAAGGAAGATATTCTGTATGAACATAACAATTAGAGCTTGTAACTCAACCCCATGAATCGTTTATTATATAGGCAACCCTCCATACATCCCACGAAATGCATTTTTAATCTTCTAATTTAGTTAATTTAACAGAAAAAACAAAAGGATTATGTAAACAGATGACCAAAGGAAGACGGAAATTGGTCTTTCATAACAGGCTGCCAAAAGGAATAGTTGGAACATGATGGAAGTTTAAAAACAAATAAAATACCTTGTGATGTCATAAACCAAAAGTGCTCCAGCTGTCCCTCTGTAGTATGATCTTGTAATCGATCGAAATGACTCTTGTCCTGCCTACAATAATAGGAAAGATATACTTGGCAAGTCAAATCCCCCATGTGCTAAACCATGCCCATGGCAGTAGGTTGTAATGCAAACGATCTAACCAAATTATCAGTGTCTTCTTTCTATTATTTGAGCTGACACTAGAAAATAATTTACAGAAGAGATAAATCAGTGAATTTTTTCAAGTTCACAAGTTCCAAACTTGAAAATTGAAAATGATGCTAATTTTATTTTGTGATTCAGGATTGTCAATGTCCACAAACTAAATTCCTATTGCATATAAATTCCAAAAAGAATGTAGCGTGGAACAACGAACATTTTAAACAGATGTGCACTCAACCTTTTCCAAAACTGCACTTGTGTCCACCAATTCAATTCACGAAATACAGTACTCATTGCACACAAAATATATGACAAAAGCAGCTACACACATTTTCTGGACAATACTCAGAAAATGATAGGCATAAATGTTGGGAGATATCATAGACATTTGCAACACTTGGAAGCATAATGCATTCTATAGCGGCGATGAGGGTGGGGTGGCTTGTCAGCTCGTCATGTGTCTTTATTACAGTGCATTGCATCTAGAGAGTGAATTGGGTGCATTGAATATGGACACTCTATGGTCTCATTTCATATGGCACCTCTAGGTTGTGAACCTCAAGGATGTATATCTCAAATTCACACAAATGGCCAACATATCAACATGGGTCCAACGCATATCATAGACAAGTTTAAATGGGCCTGTGCTCCTTACAATTTCAAGATGAATTCTACCTAGGATCGCATATATGATGAAAGGAAGAAAAAGGCAAAAACAAAAACTAATCAGACAACAGATGGTAACTGGCCCAGGCTCCGGACACATCTAAAATAGGGTCTCATTTCATATGCACCTCAAGGTTGTGAAACTCAAGGATGCATATCTCAAATTAACACAAATTGCCAAAACACCAAACAAATGACCAACATACCAACATGGGTTCAATGCATATCCATAGACAAGTTTAAATGGGCCTCTGCTCGTTACAATTTCAAGATGAAATCTGCATGGGATCCCATATATACAAGATGAAAAGAAGAAAAGGACAAACAAAAGAAACTAATCAGAAAACGGATGGTAACTGGCCCAGCCTCCGAACCCATCTAAAACAAGGTCTCATTTCAAATGCAGCTCAAGGTTGTGAAACTCGAGGATGCATATCTCAAATTAACACAAATTGCCAAAATACCAAGATGGGTTCGGTGCATATCATCCCCGGGTTTTAATGAGACACTGCTATTTACAATTTCAAGATGAATTCTGTAGAGATCCCATACATACAAGATGTAAGGAAGAAAAGGACCAAAAAATAGAAACCAACGAGAAAATGGATAGTAACTGCCCCAGACCCCTCTAAACCAGGGTCTCATTTGATATGCACCTCAAGGTTGTGATGCTCGAGGATGCATACCTCAAATTAACACAAATGACCAACATATCAATATGGGTTCGGTGCATATCATACCAGGTGTAAATGAGGCTCTGCTAGTTATATTTTCAAATTGAATTCTGCATAGGATCTCATACATACAAAATGAAAAGAAGAAGAACATAAGCCAGTGAGAAAAAGGATGGTAACTGACGCAGACCCATCTAAACCAGGGGATCATTTCATATGCACATCAAGGTTATGAAGCTCAAGGATGCATGTCTCAAATTCACACAAATCGCTAACATATCAAGATGGGTTCGGTACATATCCTATCCGAGTGTAAATGGGTCTGTGCCAGTTACAATTTCAGGATGAATTCTGCGAGGCGTAGCATATACATGAGATGAAAAGTAAAAAGAAACCAATGAGAAATTGATAGGGTGTTACTGTATCCCAGATCTGAAGTTTAATGGGCTTGTTTCCAATGGTGATCATGCGCACCCCAAATTCCACCCCGATTGTCAAGTCATGCACTGGCTGGAACCTCTTGTCCGTGGGTAGCATATACTGGCTCTGCAGTGAGTTGAGCTGTGCGATCTGTGTTTCCATTAGGTAGGCCAAACAGACAGCCTTCTCACAGTATTATGCTAAAAGGTGAATCATTGGCGTATATGGAATTTGTAGGTTCCGCGCCCTATGTCACTTTTGGCTTTTCTTTGTTTGTTTGAATGAGGCCTTCACTCTCGTATCCTCTAATCAAGTGCAAAGGATATATGAAGGCATAGGGTCACTAGCTTGCTACTAAAGGGTTCATATACAGGAAAGTTCTCATGGTTAATTATATGTTGTTGCCACTAGGTTATTTATCCCTTGCACCACCATGAGTTATATGCTAGCTTCTAAAAGAACATTATTGTTGTTGTTTAATACTTGAAAACTTCCAAGGATTGAGAAGGGACACAACCCCTTGATTCTCTCACACATGTAGCGGGTTGTCTAGAAGAGTAATTGAGGTCAACGACTCGAAATCTAAAATATGTTCTTGCTCACTTTCAATATTAGTCAATGGAGCATATCACGCATAAACAATCTAAAGACCATGTTTAAATTGAAGTATGCCATATTCAACCTTAAGGCTTAAGAAAATCACATTAATTTAAACATGCATAAATCAATTGTAGTATGTTCATTGAAAATCATAAAGTTCCATGGAAGCCTTAGTCTTTAAGGCAAAAATATGCCATATCTAATATGAGATGGTCCATTATACAATATACTAGCCCATCGTCACCCCAAAACTAAGAAGTTTTGTACATCCTAGTGCAAACAAAATGTCCCCTCAAAATTGATTATTTGTCCTACTTGCCCATAATTTTTATCTTTGCATGATAAGTGCGAGAGTGAGCGTGTGAGATAATCAACCTAGGTCTTAAAGGCGCCGTCGCTTAAGCGACGCTTATGAGAATAGTCATTGCATAACCGACGGTTATGAGAATAGCCATCGCTTAACTGACGCTTGTGGCCACATTTACAAAAAAAAAATGTATCCTTGTGATTTTTGGTAAGTTTAAAAAGAGAAATCCACGTGCCGTCGGATTTTGGATCGAAATGTAGTAGTGTAAGTTGTTGGTTGTCTCCAAGTAGATGTAAGGACTCAACAAATTAATCAAAAAATGGTGGCATACTTCGCATCAACATAGTAACCATATCCTCATCATCCACCGGCTTCTTAATAGCAAAAATTTGATCATTAAGATCCTTCAAGTGCAATAAATATTTAGAGATTGATCCTCCTTCCTGCAACTTGGTGGAAAAAGTTAAAACAAAATATTTTTAAAATACAATGACCACCCAACTTCTGATGCTTGATACTTCTTTTGGATATTTGTCCACAATACAGGTGCTACAATGGAATTGCTTACTTCTGGAATTAGTGTTTCTGCCAGTGACAGTTTGAGAAGCACAAGTGCCTCTTTATGTCTTTTATCATAGTTTTCGGGATAATTTGCTGGTCTGTATTCTTTACCTAAGACGGTTTGTTCAAGATCTCTAAATTCAATAATGGTCAGTATCTTATGACTCCACAAACTGTAATTCGTTCCCATCAATTTTTCACACTTTGCAAAGAGTAAATGATGCTAACTAGCCATTACTAATACAAATCGAACAGTGAAGAGTACAATTTAGCAGAGGCTTACTACCACTGAGAGTACTCCATCCAATCAGTTTAGCAAACCTCCTTCATGTTGACGGTAGCTTTGAATTTCCATGCAGTGGTTGGTAAATACTTCCACTCTCAAATTCGCAGCAGGTCATCAATCCTTCACATAGTAGTTTCATGGTCAAGACCAAGGTGGTGGCTGATCCTCGATGAGCTTACTTTTATCATGCAGCTACACCACAAGATCACAGCTGTTGGCCCAATGAAAACTCCTTGATTTAGCAGCATATCAAGTCGCAGCAGCTCTGAATATCTACTTGCCTATATCGATATTACAATAAGCAGATTTTCTAAAGTTCAAAGTCTACCATCAATAGTAGAAATTCCAGAAAATGCAAAACATGGTCAAGATTTATCATAAAAGAAAAGTTGATAGGGATAAATACAATGAATGAACTCAAAATGACACATTAAGAACCAATGACACCCCTGCTGGTAAAAGGTAGTATTTACATTGACAAATTCCACTCACTCTGTCCTTTCAATTTTCAAGTACATATAACACTTGAAGAGATCTCTAAGGATTTAGGTTTAAAAACTTCAAGATCTGGGCAATTATTTATTCCATCACTACCTCACTAGTGCAACCAAACAATCCCTTATGATTTGGATAGTGTCATCATTGCTAGTTTTGATATAATATATGAATAAAATTTTAATAGTTGTGGATACAAATTTTAGAATCCAAAATAAGTGGAAGCGATAAAATACAAAGAAATGTTTTTAAGGCCACCAAAGAAGATATCTAAATCATAGGATATGTGAATAACGAAAGTAGTTCCTTATTAAAAGGAAATTTAGTCATTAGGTTGAGGAAAAAAATGAAATTTACTTTGAAAAACTATAGAGATGTTGGTAGTAGCAATGATCCAAAGAGGATTCACATAGATGCAATACATGTAGAAAAAATAGCAGCATAGCGGTAGTAAAATCACACAACAGCAGTAGAAGCATTCACATAGATGCAACTCGTGAAAAAAAACATTGATTTCAAGATGAAGTCTATCAAAATTGAAGCCTATAATCATTATGTTGTAACCCAAAAATAGAAGGAAGAATCTTGAACCACCCTAAATGTCCAAACCAGTAATGCCAATGGCCTTTTTGTTGGGATACCTACCACTTATATAATGCAGAAGAAGATAGAAGACGTCATTTACCCACCTGCATCCCACCCAACACTAGAGATAGAAGAAAATGAGGAAGATGAAAATGAATCCTCTTAGGAAGGATCTTCATAGTCTAATGGTGCCACTATGGCATCAAAATACAAAAGGATTCTTTATTGAAGCTATCTTTTCTTGTAGTATTAGAACATTTACTACAAAGTTTGTTTTTTACTAGGGTAGTATGTCAGAATCTATACTAGCAAGCCCGTTTTGAAAAAGATAGATGTATGTTGGATTTTGAACTGCTATTGCCAAAGGATAGTTTTGAATTTCCATGTTACACTGGAAATTTTGATAAATGGGACATTCTAGTGTGTTTCAAATCAATTCAATTACATGTTTTTGTATGAATCAATGAATATTTATGTGAGGATAGGCAGTTAAACCACTATCAGTATCCAAGAGATGGTATAGTTGAAAGAGTGTGGTATGTAAGTATTGCATGGGTACCCTCTATCATGTACATCCTGTAATATATATTTGTTGGAACATTAAAATGGTGTTCCATGTTATCTTCACTCTCATGTTTGTGAATGTGTGCATATACTCTTTTAAACCAACAAGATTCAAGTTTTGCACTTCCAGTTTCACTTTAGGTGTTATTTACGAAAGTGCTATGGAATTATCTTTTCTCCAACATTGTGGATAATGTTGTATTCTAGCACTTTTGGTTGGATGTGTACATTCATTTCTAATGAAATTGTAGTTAGAGATGCATGTTAGATCCCCTTGCTGCTACAACAATTGCTTAAGGGAAATTCTGCTCTTTGATCTAATTGCGGACAATAAGGAGTGTTGTAACTGTATCCTTGATCCAGTTGAGGCCAGCACATATGTTTTGGCTATAATTATAAGCTCCAACTATGCAAAAGTCTCATATTGTCAAATACCTCACCTTGAGTTGGTCAAGGCTAGCTAAGCCATACTATGATGCATATAATAATCACCTTGATCTGACCGTGGTGAGAAAGGAATTTTTTGTTGCAGGTTTGCATGTTTCTTCTGACCTTGAGTTAGTCAGGGTATAGCCACAAATTTCTGGGTTTGGATGGAAAAAATTATTCTAAAGTATTGAATCCATCGTCACCGAATTGCCTATCACCTAGTTCTGTAGCAACTTTCTCAAACTCCTGAAGATTTGAGATCATCGAATTGCTAAATCCCGTGAAATCATGAAAGCCACTATCAATGGATGGCATGCTTTGGTCATTATTTGCACCCTCATCTATGTTAACTACACTATCATTAAAAAACGTGGACCGCCTATCTATCTCCCATCCCCTGGCTGGCAATATTGATGGTGAAAATCTTAGCGAGATCAATGAAGTATACCAGGTCTTTGTGCTAGCCAATTGCATTTGAAGAAATAATTTCAAACTCTCATTAGCGATGCCTTCAAGGACATACCCTGATATCATCACATCAATTGTAATCACTAATCAGGTTAGGATGAACACTTTTTACTTGCATTCGATGAAAGAGATTCAAGGCCTCGTCACACTGCCAACTGTATGAATAGCCTGTAATAATCACACTCTATGACACCACATCTCTTTTAGTCATTTTGTCAAACAGTTTGCATGCATCCTCTAAAATCCCACATTTGCATACATATCCATGAGCGCGTTACCCAAACAAATCCTAGAGATCAAATCCCATTCTAAGAATGTAACCATGTACCTTGATGCAAAATCTTGAATTTCAAACCTGTCTCTGCAATCTTGGAATTCTAGTCTCTATTATCACGGTTTTAAATCAAAGTAATTCATTGATTTTATAAAAAATTGCAGGGTTGCTTTCTTTCATTTTTGAGACTGAGCATAAAACAAATTACCACCACAATTAACAACCAAGCCTTACTTCCAGCAATGGTATACTTAAGCCTGAACGGATTTAGAAACTACTAAAGCAGAGATGGCTTCTTCTCGTGGAATGTCTTTGGCATGCTTGGTATCTACAACAACTCATAGGAGGGAATAACATAATAGTAGCAAAGATGAAATGATTGGGGTACATACCTGTCTGTAGCATCCCATAGAATTAAGCCAACGCCTCCTGTTTATGTCCATATCTTGAAGAGGCTGCAATTATGGCAGTCCATGCCACCACATCTTGATTGCACATTTCATCAAACATTTGGTGAACATCAGCCAAACATCCTACCACGGCATACACAGTGACAAATTTAGGATTTTAGACATTATTCAAAACCCAAATCCTGAAAAAGCCATATTTAATTTTAAACTTGATTCATAATATTGTTTAACCATTCCTTTGCCGTGTGATCACTACAAAGCTTACCTGATTTTTTGGCGTTGATCTGGACCTGATTTTGTCGGTTCTCTGTTGTCACGATTCTCAGCTTGCAATGATTATGGGTTAAGGAGAATAAGCATCATATTTGAATTCTTCTCATATTTCAAGAATTTTTTGTCTTTTGTATAATGATATCAGTCGTTGTTTGGATTAGTCCATTGGGTTTATCTCTTTGCTATAGGGAACAGACACTGGCGCTCTTCACTCTTTGATGTGGTTCCTCTGCCTGCTACGCTCTAAGGATTCCGGCCACTATGGTGTTCTCTAAATGAGGTATAAATCCAACCAAGAAGCTTAAAATTTGAAGCTATGATCTAGTAGAATTGTTATAATTGCAAGGGTATCCATCCGGTGACATGTTTGAGGGGTAGTCAATCAAGTCCATATGCCAGTAAGGTTATCCCCTGAGCTACCTATATTTATTTTATTCAAATGGTTGAAGCTTATGATCGGCGGAAATATGAAGAAGGCCTCAATGAGTCTTTGAAATAGATCCTGAAGGTTCTGGAGCAGAATAAGAAGAACGGAGTGCAGATAAAGAGGAAGTATGGAGATTGGGTTTCTTGTTAATGAATATTTTGTGGTTCAATTGTACCTCGAGGACCTATTCATATTTTAAATGAAAAAATGACTGTTCCTTTATGAAGATACCTGGTTCATTCATAACAAGATTAAAATGTACTATTTGAGCTCACTCCATGCAGTTTGCAAGGAATATCTCCAACTATTTGATATCAAATCTTCACACCAGTTGTATTTCTATTGCAAAGGTCATTTGGGTTACTTGGGAAGAGATAGGAACCTATCAAGCAAAGAAGAAACACCCATCCTCTAGGAAACCATTGTTCCCAGACCATTTAGAAGGTTTTATGCAATATTTAAGATGCACATGCATCAATGAATAACTCTCAACTTAGGGAAGCCTCCAATGCTTGTATCATGGTGAAAAATGAAATGTCAAGGTGTAGATGCTTTATATGTGGAACTCCCTAGGCTAAGAAAAGATAACTGGCAGCTAGCACATTCCCCAAGGATAAGAAGGCCTATTATGAGGATAGTCTAACTTGAAGGGGCCTCTCTATATATTTTAATATGGTTATTTTTGGAGGAAGCATGGATATAGCCCGTAAAAGAAGGACGTCCCACACAAGAGGACATTTGGAGGGATATCATGAGATATTTCACATGGTTCAAGGTATGTCTCGCATATTTGGAGGCATGATAAATCATCTAATCGATTATTGGCATGATTTACAAAGAAAAGAGGAGGAACTCCCTTCATAAGTCAATGGCATTTTCTCTCCAAAGATAATATCAAATACCATGACTCAAGGGAACACTGTAAATTGGAAAGTGACAAGTGGTGGCAAGAAAGCATTCAAACCCTATTATATGCAATTTTCTCCCTTCAATGAGGAGAAGCCATTTTTGAGGAGGCTTTTAGTGGCCCTTGAAGCATGGATCTAGAAGCTGCTAAATGTGTTTTACTTTTATTATTGGTTATCGGAGAGAAAAGTGGATATAGCATCCACTTATTGATATTTTATTTCAAGGTAAGTTGAGTTAAATTTAGAGGCTAGGAGGCCCTTTATATTTATTAAAGTCTTGTAGTTCAGTTATGCCCTTTGTAAAAGTACCATGAATCTTCCAACTAAAAGACTATTTCTTTCTCATTCTTGTAGCTTGAAAGCGTGCAATTTTAGAGGTGCATTGGTCCTAGAATTTCCATAGCTAAATGGGATTGAAAGGGAGATACCAACCTCTATTGCTCCCTAGATAGTGACAGGACAATCATTTGTCAACCCACTTTAAAGCCTCTCAGAGGTTTTCAAGCATAAAATTTCCTCAACAATATTTGTCAGGTGGGCCTTATTTCCTTATATGTTTAAATTATGTGGCGAGTCTATGATGTCATACAATGAAAACTAACCTCAAATCTTGTTCATAGATAGCCTACTGAGAGAGAAATGATGGCACATGTACTATATGAGGAGACAAACAAATATGCCTAGCCCAAAACTGGAAATACTATCCATCCCTCATCCATATATATACAGAACATTGAATAAAGCATAAATAGATAGAGGGATCCATTTAGAGTGATCCTAGAGTCCACAAATAAATAGTGATTGATGGATGTAAGCAATATAATTTATAGATTCAAGGAGAGGGATTCATAAACTCTATAAATGGATGTAGTTTAAAATTTGCAGTGATGCCTGTGTGCTAAAATATTTAAGAGTGGGAGGGATATGGTGCATTGATATCTTGGTTTTCCCTTACCATAACATGCCTATAGGGATTGATATAGCATCAAAGAATCATCTTCGCTATCATGAAAATGTTCTGAAAATATAAGAAATGATATTTGTCAATTGTTGTCTAGGAAATTTAAGAGTTCTGAGATAGTAGATGGAAGGATTGTGCAGTTAAATAATATATTCCATCACTAGAATACGATTGGATTTAAATGGGGAAAATGCAAGGAAATAAATAGAGTAGTTGCTGAATGAATTGTAGAGAAAGCTTGTCAAAGATGGCCAAATACACATTCTGAATCATAATTAGGTGTAGCAATTTGTATTCACTCCAAAATAATGGTATGTATGATGAAAATGAGGATGAGGTTGTTATTTTCCATGAGGTAATAATGTGTAATTTCACATCAAGGCATTGTGATTATTGTATAAATTCGATCAATGCATAAGGTCCTAATTTTATTAGGATGGTATCCAATTAACATTGATGTGGCCTCATGCAAAGAGGTTTGACAAACAATTTCTCTGATCAGGATCTTGTTTGGAACTCATTCAAATAAGATGTGCGGGGACATATAAATGCCATACAACCTAATATAGATAACAATGTGTTTTACATACCATGTGTCTATCAATTCTAATACTTCAATGAAGGCTACATTGAAATGGGGGAAAGCGACATGATGTAACTTATAGTGCACTGTTATGCTGCACTTGTACCCAACGCACCTTCAGATGTGCTTGGCATATGTAATTTATATGTATGTAGTTTTTCATTAAGACATNGCCCGGCATATGTAATTTATATGTATGTAGTTTTTCATTAAGACATTTATATGGCCATTTTGAATATGTAATTTCTCTCCATCATCAGTCCAATCAAATAGAGA
>LPNX011031578.1:70052-120599 GCA_001517045.1 Pseudotsuga menziesii | reverse complement strand
ATGGTTGGGAAGTGTTTTTGTTAATGTTCAGTGGCTGGGATCACTCCTGGGCGTTTTTGTGTTGTTTCCACATCTCAACGGTTGGGGAATTTCATGTTTTCAGGGTTGTACAACCAATGGGGGACAGAGCCATGAATTTAGGGACTAAGGGAGCTTATTTTTCCCATGTGAAGCCATAGAACGATTCTGGAAATTGAATCTCTATCAACGAGATGTTTTACCCATTTGCCATTTTCGATTTTGGCCTTTGTGATGTTTTCCTTCAATCCCAGAACTGTAATTGCTGTGTATGCATATTTTGTTTGATCTTTGAAGTGGTTTGGGAGTGGAAATGGGGTCTGACAAGTTTGATAAACCTAGTGTGAGAAGGAACCTCACAGACAGATCTAGGGGGATGGTTTTGTTCTTTGCACACCCTAAATTGCACTAGAATGGAAGGCATATCCCGAGGGACTGTGTAGGAGAGAAGGGGGTGCTTCCTTGTGTTGGGTGTCTAGGTGTTTTAGAATTCAGGCTAGATCTGTTGCAGGTGTCCATAGCTCTGGGGTTGATCTCACTAGCTTAGCAGTCAACCTTACAAGCTCCTTTGCAGCCTGATAAACCCAACTATGTTGGCTTGGCTGAGTTTTTGTTGTATCCTTGGCTATGTGTGAGTATGCTAGTTTTCCCTTATTCCTTGTGGGAATCATGCTCAGCTTGGGGGTGGCAGTGCTGTTGAGTGATTGATGAGCACACTAGCCTATCGTTGGGTGGAACGTTGCAGCGACATAGCTGGTTGCCGGATAAGCTTCTTCCAAGATAAGTATTCTTGTCTATGTTAATAGTTGTATTTGTATTTGCTTAATGAAATACGATGAACATGCCTAATGTGTTGAATTGATGAATTGCTTCCATTGTATAATCGCAATTGTATGCATTTGTGTGTGTTTTATGTCAATGCATTTTTATATTTACGTTGATGGGGCTAGATTGCCCGGATTAGCAGCAACATGGCCGCGTTCTCTCTTTGGTGAACGAGAGGGGATGTGATAGTGTGGTATCAGAGCTCGTGTTCTAGCTTTGGGCCTTAATGGTCCATGATGTATTAGCTTCTAAGTTCTGGAGGAAGGAGCTAACAACAGCAGGAAAAACTCATATTTTTCTAAGTGTTGAACATTCTTTTTTGTGTGGCAACTGAGAAAGCTAAAGAGAGGTCGATTTGGTGGTTGCGTTGGTGAGAGGGAGCTGATAGGGAATGTAGCCGAGGTGTGTTGGGGTATTCGATAGCATTTCACCGACAACATCGGTGAGAAGAGAGAAATGGAGTCAACAAGAAGGTAGAGGAAGAAAAATCTTCAATTTTTTTTCTAAGTATGAAAAATAGCCTGTTAGCCCAGTTAGCTGAAGTCGGGATGATACATCGGATGGATTGGATGAAGGCAAGCTGACACATGTCAGATGAAGTTAGCTGAAGAAGAGCTGCAACGACAGGTGGAAGTTGATATTGGAGTTGCAACGGAGGGTGGAAGTTGAGAATTGAGCCGATGAGTATCGGCTGAGTCAAGCCGATGAGAAGAAAAGAAAAAAAATTGAAATTTATTTCTAAGTATTGAAATTGGTAGAAATCAGAGAATTTTACCGATACGTCGACTGAGTTCTGCTGACACACATCGAAAAAATTTGGGAGTTTCAACTGCAACATGTCAGGTGGAAAGTCAAATTTTTTTCGACGCGACGGAAGGCTTAGCCAGTTCATTGATCGGAAGAAACTTCAAAAATTTTCAGCAATGATGACAGTTTTGGAAAGTTTCCAATTGGAAGAAAGTTGGACATTTTTTTTCTATGGAAGAAGGCCCACAGCAGGTGAAAGTTTGAAAATTTTCTGACACAGCCACAGATGAAAGTCAAAAAAATTTCTGACGTAGCAGGTGAAAGTCAAAAAAAATTTCGACGTAGCGGAAGGAGACGTTGGAAGGAATTACGTGAATTTTGTCGATGCGTATCGAGAAAAGATGGGAAATTTTACCGACACATCAGAAGGAAAAGGAAAATGGAGCCAACATGTCGGAAAAATTTTGGTGAGTTCACCCACATGTCGAAAGGAAAATGAAAATTGCATCGAAAATAGGGATTTTTGGTAGGTTTTCAGTGAGATCTGCAGGGGCCAGAAAGATGGAAAAATGGTTGCATGTTTATGTGCCATATTACACAAAATGAAATCCCCCTTGACCCCCATTGTCCCCTTGAGATAGTCGTTATTTGTGAAAAGAAAACTTCTATGATTTGGAAAAGTTTTCAATATGAGATTTTTCCAAATGTAGGTAAGTAATGTATAAATTCTTGTGAATGTTATGCAGCTAACAGTTGTGTTTATTAACACATTTTGCAGAATCATAGTCACCTTCAAAGGTAGTATTCCAGATAGTGCAGTTCGGTAAAGTTGGTTCAGCCATGAGAACCTTCAGCATGAATGATGCAAAGAACTCCAATGAGTACGAGGAAGATGATATCGGGGAAAATGTCCGAGTTGGAAATGGTGAGACAGAGTCTAATGGGAGGAGGTTTCAAGATACTCCCCCATATTTTGCATCCACCATGAGAAGCCTAAGGGTGGAGATGAAAAGTTATAGAGAAGATAATGGAATATTGGTTACGGCTCAAAAGGAGGAGAATCAACTGAATGCAGCCATGCTGCAAATTTTGACAGATATCCAGAGACATATGAACTCTAGGGACCGGACAGTAAGACCGAAAGGTAGTAAAAGCAGTACCAGAAGAAGGAAGAGGTCTCCTAGTGGGTCATTTGACTCTGAAGGATCCACTAGCGGTTCAAGTTCTTCTTCTCACAAGAATGAGAGGAAGAGGAATTACCAAGACCATTCACATGATGATTTTAAGAAGGCAAGGCCACCCACCTTTAATGGTGAGATAAAGAATGGTCAAGAAGTTGAATCTTGGCTTCTTGGGATGAGAAAATATTTCCAAGTCCAAGACTACTATGGAAATACAAAGGCTAGAGTAGCCATATTCAATTTGACTGGAAGAGCATCCATATGGTGGGAGCACTTTAGGAAAGTGAAAAATATTAATGAAAGGAGGATTGTGTGGAATTAGTTCCAGAATTATTTCAAGTAGAAGTACCTATTTGACATGTACTATGATGATAAGATCAAATAATTCAGTGAGGTAAGATTGGGGCAACAGACCATGGAAGAGTATGCAAACAAGTTCTTGGAGCTGTTGAGGTATGTCAGGTAAATCAAAGATGAAAAGGTGAAAATTCATCATTTCCTGAGTGGATTGCCTCAGTGTTACAAAGACATAATTGAGTTTTATGAACCTAGAACTCTAGAATAAACAATGAGGAAATCCAAGTATTGCTATGAGAAAAGCAAATGAAAAATTGATTATCATAAGACATGGAAGGACAAGAAGAATGAGAATTATGACCAAAGGAATAAAGGTTTCAAACCTTCTAACTTTAGAAATCAACAGAAGCATCCATCCCATGTTGAGAAGAAGCCAGTCAGAGTGGTGGGAGAAAATCCCAAAGAACCACAACAGAATAGAGAACCTATCCAATGTTGGAAATGTGGAGGACCCCACATGCGCAGAAATTGTCCACTTGAGAATGAGAATGCAAGGCTAGCTTACAACATTCAGGAGGCAAAAACAGTGGGTCAAGTAGTAAGGGATGTCCCTAGGATTTATGCAGCACTCGAGGACTGCCAGGAAGATCACTAATCAATTGTGGTTGAAGTTGCAGGTAATATTGTTGAGCAATCTGTTTCTATTTTGATTGACCTTGTTTCTACTCATAATTACATTACCCCAAGAGTAGTGGAGATTTGTACTTTTAAGAAAGTAAATCATAGCAAATATTGGTTAGTTCAGCTAGCCACTGGAACTAAGAGAAAGGTTAGTGAAGTGGTAGAGAAATGTTCGTTGGTCATGAATGGATTGGTCACTTGTGTTGATCTGAATGTTCTACCACTTGGTTCCTATGATGTTCTCATTGGAATGGATTGGTTAGAAGCTCACAGGGTAAATCTTGATTGTTACAATAAGAATTTTGAATGCATGGATGAAGAATGGAACCCAAGAGTTGTAAGAGGCATTCCAATGGTGATTTTCGTTAGCCAGATTTCATCAATGCAGCTGAGGAAGTTTTATAGGAAAGGTTGCAAAGTGTATGCAGCTCATGTTTTGGAAGCAACAGAGAATGAAAATATTAGGTTGGAGGACTATTCTGTATTGTAAGAATTTAGGGATGTTTTTCCTGATGAGATTCCAAGGATTCCTCCAAAAAGGGACATTGATTTCACAATTGAAGTTGTGCCAGGAGCAGCACTAGTGTCCAAGACACCCTACAAGATGAGTACACCATAAATTCTAGAGCTGAAGATGCAACTGCAAGGGTTGTTGGAGAAGAAGTATATCAGGGCGAGTGTGTCTCCTTGGGGAGCACCAGTTTTTCTTGTGAAGAATAAAGATGGTACACTTAGGTTGTGTATTGATTACAGATAGCTGAACAAGGTCACGGTGAAGAATAAATACCCTTTTCCTAGGATTGATGACCTCTTTGATCAAATGAGAGGAGAAAAGGTATTGTCCAAGATTGACTTAAGGTCGGGTTACCATCAAGTGAGAATCAAGGATGAAGACATTCATAAGACAACCTTCAGGACAAGGTATGGACATTATGAGTTTGTATTGGTACCATTTGGTCTCACAAATGCACCAGCTACATTTATGTGCCTTATGAATAGTGTCTTCAGCAGGTATTTGGACAAGTTTGTTCTTGTTTTCCTTGACAACATTCTTATTTATTCTAAGAATGAGGAAGAGCATGAAGAACACCTTAGATTGACATTGCAATTGCTCGGGGAGAATAGGCTGTATGCAAAGGTGAGCAAGTGTGACTTCTATAAAGATTGGATTCATTATTTGGGTCACATTATCTAAGAAGAGGGTATATCTATGGACCCTAAGAAGATTGAGGCCATTATGAATTGGCCTACTCCAAGAAATGTGACAAATGTAATATCTTTTATGGGGCTTGTAGGATACTACAAGAGATTCATTGAAAGATTCTCCAAAGTTGCACATCCAGTCACTTCTTTTCAAAAGAAGGGAATACAGTTTGAATGGACACCAAGGTGTGAAGAAAGCTTCCAACAGTTGAAGAATATTCTCACAAGTGCACCAGCCTTAAAGATTGCCGACCCAAAAAAATATTTTGTGGTTTTTACTGATGCATGTGGTCAAGGGCTTGGAGGATTCCGCATGCAAGACAACCACGTGATATGTTACGAGTCAAGAAATTTGAAGGAACATGAGAAAACCTATGCCACTCATGATCTAGAACTTGCATCCATAGTACATTCTATCAAGATGTGGAGGAATTACTTGATGGGAAGAAGATTTGAGTTGAGGACATACCATTGTGGTCTGAAGTACTTGTTTGATCAGCCAATGTTAAATGTTAGGAAAGCTAGATGGCTGGAGTTTTTATGTGAGTTTGGTTTTAAAATCAAACACATAAAACGAAAAGAGAATAAGGTAGCTGATGCACTCAGCATGAAGGTGTAGGAAATGCATGTGGCATCCATTAGTATTTGCCAATCGAAGTTGAGGCAACAGATTGTTAATTATGTTGCTGAAGATGAATTGTATGCACAGGTCAACGACAAGTTGCAACAACAAAGCCTTGAAAAGAAGTATGAGGGATATAAATTGGAAGAAGATGGAATTCTTACTTATAAGAACATAATTTATATTCTGAATGTAGCATATTTGAGGAGGGTTTCTATGGATGAGATCCATCAAGCTCCATATTCTGGTCACCCAGGATATCAGAAGACAATTGCTACAGCTAGAAAGCAGTATTTTTGGCTAGAAATGAAAAATGACATGGCTGAATATATTTCAAGGTGCATGAAATGTCAGCAAGTGAAGGTTGAGCACCAACACCCAACAGGTTTGTTGCAACTTTTTCCAGTTCCAGAATGGAAATGGGAAGTTATTTCCATGGATTTTATTACAGGATTTCCAATGACTTGGAGACAACATGATTCCATCATGGTTGTGGTGGACAAGTTGACAAAGGAAATGGATTTTATACTAGTTAAGTCTACGCATAAGACGGATGGCATTGCAAAGATCTTCATGGAGGAGATTTTCAAATTGCATGGATTTCCTAAGGCAATAGTCTCTGACAGAGATGTCAAGTTCACTTCCAATTTTTGGAAGGGGTTGTTTGAATATTTGCATATAAAGTTGAACTTCAGCACTGCCTACCATCCTTAGACTGATGGGTAGATAGAGAGAGTGAATCAAGTGCTTGAAGACATGCTTTTCATGTGTGTGATGGGAAAACCAACCAAGTGGGAAGATTATTTACACTTGGTAGAGTTTTCTTATAACAATGGACAACAAACATCCTTGGGGATGAGCCCATATGAAGCTTTGTATGGTAGGAGGTGTAGGACACCAGTGACTTGGGATAATCCAGTGAATAGGGTTGTGCTTGGTCTAGAATTTCTCAAAGAGATGGAGTAAGAGGTTGTAAAGATCAGGCAAAATCTAAAAGCAGCCCAGGATAGACAAAAAATCTATGCAGATAGGCATAGGGTGAATAGAGAGTTCAGTATTGGGGACCATGTTTACCTCAGAGTGAGGGCAAGGAAGAGTTCCTTGAAGCTTGGAAGTTGTGCCAAGCTGTTACCTAGATATTGTGGGCCATTTGAAGTGCTTAAAACAATAGGACCAGTTGCATATAGACTTGCATTGCCTGCTAGCACTATAGATGATAATGTTTTTCATGTTTCTTTTCTTAATAAATATGAACATGATCCTAACCATGTGATAAATTGGGATGTGATTCAAGTGGAACTCGAGGAAGATTTCCAAATCGATTCAATACGCATCCTCGAGAAGGAGTTCACAATGCTCACGAACTGAGCCATAGGGCATGTGAAGGTGCAATGGGAGCACTATGGTCCTGAAGAGGCTACATGGGAGCTAGAGGATACCATGCAATTGGAACATCCATTTTGTTCAATTTTGCGGAGCACAGAGGACGGTGCCAATGTAGCATTTTTGTTTAATTTTGTAAAGCATTGAGGACAGTGTTGTTGAAGGGGTAGGGGAATGTAACACCCTAGTTTTGACCCCATTTTCATTAAATGTATATGATGTATATATTGTAATTAATCATGGTGTGGAGCTAAAGGCAAAATCCCCACCATTGATTTAGCGTTTTATGTTCGACGATTAAAAATTGTTGCCGATGGTATTTTGTGCTAGCTGACACATCATAATTTTGGACATCATGTAAATATGCAATTTAATTAAAAACCCACAACCAAATATGTCAACGCAACAAATAATAAGATGGGGGCATGATTTCCTAAGGGTAGGGGGGGGATATTCAAACCTTTGGGGCCAATGGGGAAAAGCCAAATGTCAAAGGGAGAACCCATCAAACTGTCAACTACCTTTCTTGTCTTGTTCACCCAATCATTTATTACTGCCAAAAATTGGTTGAGTTCATTATTGCATGGGATGGGCAAGGTATGGCAGTCCAAATTTGAATTTGAGAAGCTATCGGTTTTTGGAAAATGCGATTTTGACTTATGGGGCAAGTTATTTCCCAAAAATGTTTCCCATTCCCTCATGCATGGACATTGTTGTCCTCCCATGTTTTTGGAGCTATTGGCATTCTGCATTTATATTTTTTGTTGTGTTCATCATTTTTCCCATGATTGGGAAGTGTTTTTGTTAATGTTCATGTTGTTAGGAATTTTGCACATTCTGCAGACAGAAGTTATTCCTTTGGTCCGAACGGTCCAGATCCATGTTGATGTATTTGTAACTTTGGAATGTATTCACTTGTATATTTTATGTATTGTACCCCTATGTTTATTCTGGGAAGTACCTTTAATGTAATTGAGTCATGTCATGCCCCGATGTTCCTATTGGGAGATTCAATAATGTAAACAAGTCATATAAAGTCATAGAGGGTAACCCTCCCTATTGATCAAGGGTTAAAGTCCCTGTAGTTGTGGGGCCCTAGGGTTATTAGACTCTCCTAGAGAAGTCGAGAATTAGTATAAATAGAGAGTGGGCCTCTTTATTTATCACACATTCACTCACACTCAGTTGTAGTGCATAATTGAGAGAGATAGAAGAAGCTGGGACAAGAGAGAGAGAGAGACTACTGCTGTCAGGAGATAATCTTACTGTTTTTGGGTTTTAATTTTGGTGTTGATTCTATCTTCGAGGAAGTTGCAGGGTTTTATCCTTTATGGTTTCCCCGAGGAAAATCTTTGTGTCTATTGTCTCTTGTGTTTGATTGTTGTGCTTGTTATTCTCTCAGTTAAATATCCTAAGATAATACTGTCTAAATGATAAAAATCTAACATGGCATCAGAGCTAACTTGAGAAGAAGACACTGTGCAGCTGTTGAAGCAAGGGCTTCCTACTTTTTGGATCTCTCTCCATCGATTTTCAGCAAAAGGAGGTTGGGCTGACTCTCCTCTCTAGGGCGCATCTTTCTATCGAAGCAGAATCCGATTCTCAGCATTTTCAGTTTTTGACTCGACACTACTGTGGGAAATTAGGGATTTCCACAGAAGTGGAATTTTTGAGTGAGCCCAGGCCTGGATTGATCTCCTTGTCAAAATTGAAGTTTAGAGATCAAGATCAAAGTTTTTGGTTGGGAAGAACTTTGGGAAAGTCAAACCCTAATCTGCTCCTAAACCAGCTCTGTAGAAATTCAACTCCAGATCCAGTTTCGACATCTTAACTTGGTAAGATCTAAATATTTTGCATTTCTAGTTGATGTTCTCTATTAATATGTCTCATCATACCAAGCTTGATGAAAATCTTGAGGGAGATGATAACTTCCGAGCCTAGAAGAAAATGAGTTGGACTCTTACATTAATGAAGAGGTTCCAGTTCTAGAGGGAGATGAGGCTAAAGCCTTACACAAAATAAATTGGTCATGGATAAGAGGATTATTGCTGATTCAATCAAGGATCACCTCATACCACAAGTTTCCTCCCTAAAGACACCTAAAGCTGTGTTTGATTCCCAAACCAAACTGTTTGAAGGGAAGAACATAAATCAGAAGATGACTCTGAGAAACCAATTGAAGAATGTAAAGATCCAGAATGTGAAAACCATCCAGTCTTACTTTACAAGAGTCTCTCAGATCAAGGAACAACTTGAAGCAATAGATGAAGAAGTAGAGAATGCATAAATTTTGATGACCACCTTGAATGGCCTCCCTTGATGATGGGACTCCTTTATTCAAGGGATCTATGCCAGAAAGAAGCAAGTCAAATTCAGTAGAGTGTGGGAGGAATGCTCACAAGAAGAACCTCAGATAGTAGCTCGAGAAGAAAAGATGGGAAGTGAATATCAAGCTCTCACAATACACTCCAGGAAAATCAGAAGAGACTTTCATCACCCCAAAGGTAAGCACTTCCACCAGAAATATAACCCTAAAATATCTAACAAAGATATATCTAAATTCAGATGCTATACATGTGATGAAAGAGGAAACTTTGCCAAATATTGTCCTAGAAACAAAAATAGCTCTCACAAGAAGAAGGGAAACAAGAGAAGACATCATGCTCATGCTTCAGAAGATGATGAACCTTCCACAAAGAAAATCAAATAAGAAAGTGATGATTCTTCAAGTGAAGAAGAATATGTTCTGATTTCCGCTCTCATGGGAACTATTACACATGGAAGCAATGATTGGCTTATAGACAGTGGGGCTTCCAAACATATGATAGGATTCAAAGAATCCTTTGTGAAACTGTCTGAACATGAGTCACCTCACAAGGTGAAACTTGGAGATGACTACTAGTATCCAATAAAAGGTAGTGGGGAATCCTCCTATAAGCTAGACTCTGGAAAGTCTATGAAGATGAAGGATGTCTTGTGTGTACCAGGACTAAAGAAGAACCTCCTTTCCATATCTGCATTGGATGCAAAAGGCATGAGGGTTGCATTTGTAGATGGCCAATTTCTTATGTGGCCAAATGGAAAGACTATTGATGATGCAATAGTGATTGGGGAACAAGAAGGAGGTCTATACAAACTAAAGGGCCAACCAAAAAAAGCTTTGGTTCATAACTTAGTAGAGCCAAATAAACTTTGGAATAGAAGGCTTGCACACATGCATTATATAGCACTACCACTTGCAAGCAAAGTTGTTGAAGGTATTCTAGAAATACAAACAAAACATGATGGGGTCTGCAAAGGATGTGTGAAAGGAAAGAACACAAAGAAGACATTTCCAAGTAGCGAGAACAAGGCAAAAGGAATCTTGGAAATCATCCACTCCGATGTATGCGGTACGATGTCATCCAGTTCATTAAGAGGATATGTATACTATGTTTCTTTCATTAATGATTTTTTCTAGGAAGACATGGATATACTTCTTAAAGAACAAAGATGAAGTATTCAACAAGTTCAAGGAATTCAAAGCCTTGATTGAGAACCACACAAAAAAGAAGATCAAGTCCTTTTGATCAGATAATGGGAGAGAATTCACATCAAATGAATTCAAAGAATTATGCAAAGATTCAGGGATTAAGAGGGAGCTAACCACTCCATATAATCCACAACAAAATGGGGTTGTAGAAAGGAAGAATAGAACGATCATGGAACCTGTAAGGGCCATGCTTCATGATCAAGATATTCCCATGCATCTATGGGCAGAAGCTGCCATAACAACGGTGTATGTACAGAACCGTACTCCACACAGAGTACTCGAGAACAAGACTCCCAAAGAAGTCTTTTCCGACAAGAAACCAAAATTCAGCCATCTCAGAATATTCAGCTGTCCTGTATACATACAAATTCCAAAAGAAAAGAAGACAAAGTTAGAGCCTTCTGGAAAGAAGGGTATATTTGTGGGATACAGTGAAAGCTCGAAAGCTTACAGAATGGACTTCCGAGGATTCAAGAATATCGACATAAGAAGAGACGTAACATTTGATGAAGATTCAACTTACAACAAATATAGAAAGAGACCAGTTGAAGACTCTGAAGAAACAAAAGCACCCAGAATTCAAGATACAACTATGAACGATGCAAATCAAGATGAAGATCGAGAAATAGAAGAACCCCAGGAACTTGTAGATCCAACCCAAGAGAAGAATCCTCACAAGAGGAAACCTGCATGGGTACGAGAGGCTATCCTAGGTGCAGAAAGATATGAGGCTCCATAAGAAATACATGGAGAGAGGAAAAGAACCAGGTCTTGCTTCAGTTTTGTGGCCCTGCTATGTGACATTATTGATAAAGAACCTTCCAACTATGAAGAGGTGATAGAGAAGAAAGAATGGAAGGATGCTATGATCAAGGAGTACCAATCGATCATGAAGAATGATGTCTGGGATGTTGTCCCTAGACCAGAGGGGAAGTCTGTTGTAAATTCCAAGTGGATCTACAAGATCAAGCATGCTGTATATGGAAGCATAGAGAAATATAAAGAAAGATTTTTGGTTAGTGGCTTCTCCCAGAAAGAAGGAATATATTATGAAGAAACTTTTGCACCTATAGCCAGATACACTTCCATCAGATCAATACTTTCTCTGGATGCAATGATGAAATAGAAGATACACTAGATGGATGTTAAGACTGCTTTCTTGAATGGTGTAGTGGAAGAGGAAGTGTATGTGGAGCAGCCACTTGGTTTTGAGACACATGATAGGGACACTCATGTGTGTAAATTGAAGAAATCCCTGTATGGTTTGCAACAGGAACCTAGGACATGGTAGAATAGAATTGATAGCTTCCTATCCAGTTTGGGATTTACCAAGAGTAAAGCAGATTCCAACCTTTACTACAAGGTTGAAGAAGGGAACCCAGTGATACTCCTCTTGTATGTAGATGATTTGTTTGTAACAAGTGTGGATGGGTTGATTGCTAATACAAAGAGGAAGCTTGCTGTCGAGTTCGAGATGAAGGATTTGGGTATGATGCACTACTTTCTAAGCATGGAGGTGTGGCATATTGCATATGGAATCTCCCTAGGACAAGGGAAGTATTCAGTAGATATCTTGAAGAGGTTTGGGATGATGGACTGCAAGGCCATGACCACACCAATGGAATCAAACCTGAAGCTTTTAAGTAATGCTTCATCAGAGTCAATTAATGTTAAGATGTATTTTCATATGATTGGGTCCTTGATGTGCCTAACAAATACGAGACTAGATATTTGCTTTGCTGTGAACACATTGAGCCAGTTCCTGACAGATCCTAGACATTTTCACTTGATTGCTGCAAAGCATATTTTGAGGTACCTAAGGAGTACAGTTGATTATGGGCTCAAGTATAAGGCTGATCAAAAGATTAACCTATAAGTTTATGTTGATTCAGATTGGGCAGGAAGTTCCATCAATAGAAAGAGAACTTCAGGGTGCTGCTTCAATATGGGATCAAGTGTGATCTCTTGGTTCAGCAGGAAACAGTCTTGCGTGGTACTGAGTACAACTGAAGCAGAGTATGTTGCAGCTTGTTCAGCTAGCTGTGAGGTAGTGTGGCTTAGAAAGATACTATTTGATTTATTTGATCTCCTGTTGGATGCTACTTATATATATTGCGACAACTAGAGTTGTGTGAAGTTGTCTGAGAACTCGGTGTTCCATGACAAGTCAAAGCATATCGAGATCAAATATCACTATATTAGGTATATGGTACAGAGGGGAGCATTTAAACTCGAGTATGTTGTGACAGACGAACATATAGCTGATGTATTGACCAATCCATTGGCCAGAGTGAAGTTTGAGTACATTAGGGAGAATCTTGGTGTTCTCCAGATCGAGGTTCCCTCCAAGGGGAGGTGATGAGTCCAAGAGCCTTTCTGACATGGTAGGATTGGTTCCTTCCATGGTTAGACATAAGTGTAGGAGCCATTCTGATGTGAGTGTGGGATGTGTTCCCACATGATCAGAGAGAAGTGCAGGAGCCATTCTGATGTGACTGTGGGATGTGTTCCCACATGATCAGATGTAAGTGCATAGCCATTCTAATGTGACTGTGGGATGTGTTCCCACATGATCAGATGTAAGTGTAGTGCCATTCTGATGTGACTATGGGATGTGTTCCCACATGATCAGATGTAAGTGTAGAGATTTTCTATCATGGATGTAGGATGTGTTCCCCACATGTCTAGATATAAGTGTTGAGCCTTTCAGACATGGTTCTTGGATGTGTTCCTCCCATGGTCATATATAAGTGCTGAGCCTTTCCGACATGGTTCTTAGATGTGTTCCTCCCATGGTTGGATGTGAGTGTTGAGCCTTTCTGACATGGTTCTTGGATGTGTTCCTCCCATGGTCATATGTGAGTTCTAGGCCTTTCTGACATGGTTTTTGGATGTGTTCCTCCCATGGTCAAATGTGAGTGCTGGGCCTTTATAACATGGTTGTTGGATGTGTTCCTCCCATGGTTAGATGTGAGTGTTGGGAATTCCTTTTTGACATGGTTGCTGGATGTGTTACTGCCATAGTCAGATATAAGTGTTGGGTGGGCCATTCTGACTAAGGGTCAGATATAAGCACTGAAGTAGACCTACATGGAGGCTAGGCCTACAACCAACATGAAAAAGGGATGGATTTGTAGAATTTCCTATGATGATAAGAATCAAGAGATAGCACTAGTGATGATGATTCAGTAATGATCCAGTTGTGATGATCCATATTGAGTGATGATCGAGTGATGATCCAGTGATGATGACCCAGTGATGATCCAGTGATGATCTAGTGATGATCCAAATCCAGTAATGAAGATGAAGATGACTTGAAGATGAAGATAACTTGATGATGATCCAGATGATACAGAGAAGAAGACCTATGCTGATAAATTGTGTCGAGAGAATACCTTCTTAGTTAAGAGGGAGTGTTGATGTATTTGTAACTTTGAAATGTATTCACTTGTATATTTTATGTATTGTACCCCGATGTTTATTCCAGGAAGTATTTGTAATGTAATTGAGTCATGTTATGCCCCAATGTTCATATCGGGATTTTCAATAATATAAACAAGTCATGTAAAGTTATAGAGGATAACCCTCCCTATTGATCAAGGGTTAAAGTCCCCACAGTTATGGGGCCGTAGGGTTATTACACTCTGCTAGAGTATTCGGCCCTAGTGAGTTATTGTAAATTTGGGAATTAGTATGAATAGAGAGTGAGCCTCTCTATTTATCACACATTCATTCACACTCAGTTGTAGTGCATAACTGAGAGAGAAAGAAGAAGCTGGGACAAGAGAGAGAGAGACTACTACTGTCGGGAGATCATCTTACTGTTTTTGGGTTTTACTTTTGGTGTTGATTCTATCTCTGAGGAAGTTGCAGGGTTTTCTCCTTTATGGTTTCCCCAAGGAAAATCTTTGTGTCTATTGTCTCTTGTGTTTGATTGTTGTGCTTGTTATTCTCTCAGTTAAAGATCCTAAGATAATACTGTCTAAATGATAAAAATCTAATAATCCAGAACAAATAGTTCACGACAAGGTTGGAAGACTTTACCTAGAAGCTATAAACACCTAGAATACAATATTTGATGGAGTGATGCGCCTCTTCTCTTATGACGAAAGGTCTCCAAGGAAATACCTGCATTAACACATCAAACACACAAGAGATTAAAGATACCAGAACATCATCTATAGATCTATGTCAGTGGCTAAGGAATCTGACAATATCATGCAAGATTATAACATAACAAGTATATGGGAAAGGAACCAACTTTGCATTAATAAATGAAGAAAGAGTTTACAACCTATGTCTTAGTGTTGATGTACTCCTTCACAAAACCAACATATTGTCCCCAATAGCTCCAACTTGCTCCCTCAAGCTCACTTAACTGATAAAGGCCAGAATGTCAAAGCAGTAGCATAACTTTACTCTCTCCCCAACTATGGACATTGAGCTTGCTTTTATAGGCTTGGAATGGATAGAGATGGTTGCGAAATTGGTGGGTGAGGTGGCTAGGAGATCCAAGGATGGATCTCAAGCCCAACTGACCCTAGTGTTCAGAGATAAGGGTGCCACAAAGCCTTCTTTCGAGAAGCTTCGTGAGAACTTCTCTTTTTCACTTTTTACCAAGGGCACCGCTTCTTGTTCACCATGATAGAGCGGTTTTAGGAAAAATAGTGCATTTATCAAAGGGTAAAAGAGGTGCCACTGCTTACTGCCAACATATTATAGGCGGTGCTAATGAAGGTACCACTTTTTTACTAAAGGGTAGAAGTGGTGCTGGATTTTCATATAAAAATTTGATGTCTGGACTGATGTTCTTGCTTCACAATTTGGGATTGAGGGCAACATTGAATTTTGGGATCTCATCACATGCTGATGATGAGATTTAGGTATAATAGTTCAGTGGTTGGGATCACTCCTGGGCATTTTTGTGTTGTTTCCACATCTCCATGGTTGGGGAATTTCATGTTTTCAAGGTTGTACAACCAATGGGGGAAAGAGCCACGAATTTAGTGACTGAGGGAGCCATTTTTTCCCACGTGAATCCATAGAATGATTCTGGAAATTGAATTTCTATTAGGGGGTTGTTTTACCCATTTTCCATTTCCGATTTCATAGGCCAATCCATGTTTGGGATGGATTCTAGGAATTTTGAATTTAAACAAGTATGCATCCTCCTAGTCATCTAAAATTCATCCACCACCTTTAATAGAAGTCGAATCCATATAAAACTCAGTTGGTCACCCATATGACCCTAGACTCTTATTTATTTGGAAATATTAGAGGAAGGAACATAATTATTCCTTTGTCACTAGTTGAAAGAGATCCATCTTCTTTTCCTCCTCAAACATCCTTGAAAGAACACCACCAATTTTAGGATCTCCCCTAGGTTGGATTGAGATGGTTCGTTGTAGATAGAATTAAAATGATTGACCCTTAGTCCAACAAGATCCCATAATCCATGAACTTGATGGACTTCCCCATCTTTCAATTCACAAATGGTGTTTAGGTTCCTTAGGTGTCTAGCACATTTTTGGAACAATTTAGTATCCTAGTATATTGAAGAAATACAAAGAGATCACCTTTTTCACCTCCACTCAATCTCTTTATCCCAGATAGGATTATTCCTCATAGTCTCTAATCCAATAATTTTTTCGTGAGATCCCATGTCTAAAATACCCTCCTTATGAGATGAAAAAATCTGATCAATCTCATTCTTTACCTCTAAGACATGTCCATCCTATTTATTATAGTGCTCCTGACCTCGTGTCACAACATTTTTATTGATGGAATGAAGATAACTAGAAAATTGAATACATGCACTTTGACCCGAATCCACATCAATATGCTTCCAATTCCACATAACAATTTGCTGAAACTTTTCTTCCATAGCTTGAATTATATTTAAAAAGGACTCCCAAGTTATCTTCACTACCACCCAATTCTAGGAAAATTGGAAAACAATAAGAGAAATCTTGGGAGGATTTATGCTCTCTTATCCTTGTCTCTACAATTGCAGTAAGATGTCTAGTGTTTCTTTGTCTTTCTATGCCAGGAGGTGACCAAGCTAAAGTAAAATACTAGGGTTTTTATGCACACTACCTTTCTTTGTTAATTGGATTCTTTTTGCATATCTCCTTGGAGATTTTCCTACCAAAAAAATACTTTGAGTTTTCATTTTGTTCTAACTAGGAGATTAATTAACATAACCCAGTTTTTGGGTTTATTGGTTTTGTCCTAGTTCTTACAAAGTACAATTGTCGAGATGATTGGAAGAGGGATTGATCACAACCCCTTGTATATTTTAAAGAGGAAGAGTTAGGGTTTTAAAATCCCTAATATTCACTCTATCATATTTTTATTTAATTCCTGTACTTTTATGCAAAAATTATAAAAATTGGAAAATCCCTAAACATAGTATTTTTTGAAAAAATCCCCGAAATAGTTAGTTTTATGCTTGGTTATTTAGATCTTATTTTTCTTATTTTTCTTGTGAGTTAGTTTACTGTTGTAAACTTCATATTTATGATATTATACTAATAAATACATAAATATTTGAAAGAAATTTTAAAAAGTTTAATTTGGTTGATTTTTGGTCTACCTAGGAGGACCTTGGGGAGATTTTAATCAAGTCAATATATGATATGAATTTTATGTGGTAAACTAAGTTTCCTTGATATGAATTTTATGGAGGGGCGTTTTAGGCCTAATTGGTGCACCTCCATATCGTCTCTCTGACAAGCCTTGAAGCTTTGAAATTCGACAGATGGTTTGAGAGATATTTGGTTTTTTTTATTGTTGTTTTGATTACTAGTTTTTATTGATATTAGTCACAAAATATCTATTAACAAACTGAAGTCATCTTTTTATTTGGTTATGTCTTTGGTGTCTCCATTAAGGCACTATTTTATTATTTTTCAAGGTGATTGTTGTGGAGATAGTCTTATCTTTTGACGTGTTTTGCAAGATATATCTACCATATTTTAGGGATCCTCCCATGAATTGATAAGATACAGGTATAAAAATGAAGGGGGGAGAATTAAGGTGACATTAGGTGCTTCTCCTTTAATTTTTTTATATCATTAGCACTTGGCCCTTCATTCTTCAACTGGGTCCACTTATGACATTTGGGTCCACTTATCCTGTGACAGTGGTCAAGTGCTAGTTTATGAGGTAATTTTTTTTTGTTCCATTTCCAGGGACCAAGTAATTCTTTGGTTGATTTCAAGGACATATCTCAATAGTTTGGACAACCAATGTCTAGGTGAATTCTTGTTTTATATTGGATAAGTTTATTGTTAAAGGACTAACTTTACAGGTGTTATATGTTGACTTCAATTAAAAAGTATTTAGTAAAAGTTTAGAATTAACGCTATAATTTTTTTTTCACCGTTGCTGAGGAGAAATAAAATTGATTTTCAAAGTAGTCCTAGGTAAAAAACAACACTTTTACATAAACTTTCCCCTTGCGACATTTACACCTTTTGCATAAAACAAAAGAAAAGTGACAAGTTTTGCAACAAGATTATATTATCAAGGACGAGACTTTGTAGGTGAGTCATTTCCTTGTTTTGTAATTGGTAATATTATTGTTAAGGACTAAATTTTTAGGTCTTATCTGGTGAATCCAAATAAAAAAGTGTACTCAGTAAGGATAAATTCTCTAGGTAAGTTTTTGTTTTGTAATTTCATAAGATTATTGTTTAGGTACTAACTTGACAGGTCTTATCTGGTGGCTCCACTCAAGAAAAAAACAACAAATAAGTACATTGCAAAATAGATCCCTTAACAACTATTGAGTGTGAAAGGTGGGAACATTCGTTAGTTGAGAAGAAATAAAGTTCATCTTCCTGACTCCTCTGAAGAATTTTATATGACATGGAGAACATTTATAAGTCTCGCTAGATGCAACTTGAACTTGATGACCATTGGATCTTTCAATTATTTGGGCTCTTGTTCATGAAGAACCTAACATAGCTCGATGGGAGGTACCATAATTTTATGATGATGAAGATTCATATTCAACTTACCTTATCACCCTTTTCAAATTTACAAAGGAAAAGGGAATCCTATATGAGGATGATATGATATATTGCCTCTTATCTAGATTCAAATTACATGCCTTGTATTGGTACGAATCTCTTATAAAAGGAACAATCACATATTTTGTAGTAATTTTGAAATCATTTTACAAGCATTGATGTGCCAATGATATTGACCAATGGAGACATACTATCCAAGAGATTAGAAAATTATTTAACACAAAAATATTATTGAAGGGAAAAGGCCACCTTTGAAAGAAGAAAACCATTATATAGAAGATGATATCACATTCTACGATGAAGAATGGTTATATTGGTTTGACCTATTGGATTTATTAGAGTTCATAGGGTTTCCTAATCCACTGCATGGATTTGAACCATAAAAATATGAGTGGTTAAAATACATTCCTCAATTTCATCCAGATAAGGATTTAGTTGACTGAAACATTATGTCAATCATGGATACTATTTTAGACTTAAAATTGGTTCATGAAGATATCAAGATGAATATGTTCAAGTTGTATCTTGACCTGATGGATGATGGTTTGTACAAATGGTATGAGGGGATTCATACGAGTTGAATTCACTCACTCAAAGAATTTATAGGTTATTTTGTGAGAGATAGCATCCTCATCTCAAATCCGGGAACGTTGGATATATCATGGATGATGACACTACTAAATCTCTATATGAATATAATGATGAAGATAAACCTCTAGAAAACTCTCATGAAGAATCCATTATTAAAGAATCTTTTGTTCAAGAGTTTATTGAGTAAGTCAAAGATGGTGACAGCTTGAGTCCTATGATTCAAGAATGAAGTACCCTTGAAGACAAACATGGACATGTTCCAAAAATTAATGTCAAGAATCTCCCTATTGAAGTCCAAAAAGAGGAATTTTAAGAATAAACATATGAAGATCCATAAGCCTTAATTGAATAATATGAAGAAACGGTGAGTAATTCTTACCATTGTTTCGAGGATTCTTATGATGTATTAGACTCACTGGAAGAAAACAACAGGATTTATATGTGTGACGAAGAATATGACAATTATTGGAGCTTTCATGGCCATCCCATTTATGATTATTCAAGGTCCTGGACTATTGTTCTTAAGCAATTGGGGCACACCGGTTCCAAAGTAGATTCTTGTAATTTTTTTGTGCCAAACAAAAGTGAATATGGTGCCAAACTGAATAAGATAGAGCTAGGTATTTATGAATATTTAGGTCATAATGATGAACTCTTGAAAATCCATCATCTATTAAAAAGAATCATGAATATATTGTGGATGCATCTCTTTGCTCCTTTGAGGATGTCGGATATGGGGATATTTTTACTACTGGTGATGACTTCCATAGATGTAATTTAGTACAACACGATTTGGGTACTAATTCTTGGAAAATTTTCAAATATCCTCCTTATGATTCTTCCAATGAGGAAAGTGAAAATTTTGAAGACCTTTTAAGACCAATATTAGATGAGTTTTCTTAGGATATAGTCTAATCATGTCTACTCAACATTGATAATAATGAAGGAACATATTTTGGGATATATATAGTTGATGTTGAATAGGGGAGTGCACCTTATCATACAATGAATTCCTACCAGCATTCTCAGTCATGCCTATTAGAATCTATGGGTAAGTTTTGGATGATGATATTCAACCAAGTAAAATCCCAATATTATATGGATACATGTATTATATTAACTTCCCGATCTGGTTGTGATTCTCATTTTTCCCTTCATTTAGAATTTGGTGGTATTAACAATAGGGTTAAGTATGAGGCCCTTTTGCATGGAATTGAGTTAGCTAAAAATTATGATATTCATTTGTTAAATATTATTGGAGACTCTAACCTTATTGTGATGCAAGTAAAAGAAAAATTCACCAATAAAAATTACGGGTTGAACATATATAGGGATGTAGTCCAATCCATGGAAGATTTCATTTCCATATATTTAAAAGTGGTCCCCAAGGCTCTATGGATAGATACATTAGAAATTTACACTTACAACTTGTTATTTTAAAATAAGGTAACGTAAGATGGAGATAATGTCCAAACCATCAGTTCCTGATAATATGGGAAATTTCTAGGTGTTTCATGACAATAAGGTATAATTTTTTCAACCTCACTATGCGTACATCTTTGTTGGATTTGAAATATATTTGGGATAAAAACATATTTTGGAGAGTGGGTATATGATCAAGGAAGTTTGTACTTGAACCTAGTACAAGCATGTATGGAAGTTCCTTGTGAGAAAATCATTTCCCCTTAGCACTAATTTTACGGCTTATAGGTCCATGATCTTTTCTATCATTAAAACTATATTCCGATGAAGGTAATGACTTCTACTCAGTCCATCATTGAAATGGTATTGTCTTATATTATTATCAAAGACAAAGAAAGAAGTCCTATAATGAATGATATGATAAGGTGGCTTCAGTGGTGGTATTATTACACTTAAGCTATTTATCTCATCTTACTTATGATAGGTAGGTAGGTTGCATAATCTATTGCATTAGCATTTGGTTTTGTCATTTAATTTTACCTATACCTTGCGCTTGTTGTTTATTGTATTTCATTTTGATTTGAATAAGGCAGGATGAAAGTGTCTTCCTTTGATGCATTTGATGAATTTATTGTTTTAAGTGTTTGTAGGTCTATAGGTACTAGAAGATCCATAGGTTCTCATGCACTTCCAGTAGACGTGCATATAGTTGGGGCCAGTTGTTACCCTCTAGATGCTCTGTAGTGTGCCATACTAGATTTCCATAGAGGAGGGGTCATTTTTTCTTTGTAAAGGCCAATTTTGGGCTTGATTTATGTAGAATGTTGGTTTGGCAAGGATGAAACCCATACTTTGGTCATGGAAGGCCCTCTTGGTTTTCATTCCACAAAGTGTTGGCTTAGTGGCACAAGTAAATTCCTCTTGATTTGGTGGAATTCCCCTATCATGCAAGGGTTTATGCCTGGGGGTTGGTGTCCGATGCTTCTCGAGATTACTCTATTTGGACACATGGCTTATGGGATCAAAGAGACACTCATTTTTATGCTTTTAACAAGGTGATTGAACATGTAAGGGTTGTCATAACCATATTAAAACACCTAATTATTCCCACTTGGACCTATGTTTATTATATATTGATGCTCCTCTTAACTCAAGCAAGCCAAACAAATGATGATGTCATCCTTTGAATAAGCCATACCACCTAAAATGGGAGGGTGTTGAGGGAAAAAATATAATGTTAGGGTTAGATGGGGCATTACACCCTTCTCCCATGCTTAAAATTCCATCAAAGTTGCACTAATTCACCATATTTATCATTATTTTATGTTGTATGAGGTTTTGTACCCAACTTGTGGGTAACAAACCCTAAAAAACTTATTGAAAACCCATTTTAAATTATTTTAGACATTTTAGGTTGTCGGCTTGTAAAGGATGATAAGTTGTCTGAAAACAATATAAATAAGGAAACTCCTCCTCATTGTGAATAAATATCATGGGATAAAATGAAGCAGTACCTCATTTTTATTTTACTCTACTTAGGCTAAAGTGATGTGAAACTCCTTCACTTAGTGATTTTTTTGGGTTTTAGAGAATCAAATGAAGTGTTTGTTGGCCTTTTTATGGTTGATTTTCAAGGCTTGTTCTAGTGGAAGGGTTCTTGGGAAGGATTTGAATCAAGTTAAATCAAAAGTAGTTACCAAGGTTTCAGTGTGCTAACTAGTGATTGATAAAGTCTATTGGGAAGGATAACTAGTTAGCACACTAGAAGAGTCTAAGAAATCAAGAAAAATCAATAAAGCATTAAAGGATCAATTGGAAAAAGAACAAGATATATTCAAACAAACCAAGGACATGCAATAATTATTAGAAAAATGAATGAAAGACAAAGAAAAGTAGCTTGAAAAACAACTGGATTATGCAAAAACCAGAATTAAAGAAGTCGAGGAAAATAAGTTCGCACTAGAAGAGTCTCCGAGGGAATAAGAAGCTAAAAATAAACTGTTAGGAGAGAAAATTGCGTAAAAGGAGTTAGAAATTTCACACCTAAAAACTAAAGCAATTTGTGCAAAACAAAGTGGAATTGAAATATGTCTTGATGCAAAAACCAAAGCAAAACTCAATCACAACTCATTCACTCTAGATGAAATTATGAGCATCCAGAGATTCCTTGAAGACAAAACATGTCTTGGCTATAAAGGAGAAAGTGATAATATCTGTGACAAAGAAGGAGAAGTTGTTCCAGAGCAACATGATGCATCTAAGAGAAGATTTAATATGCCTACGAGATATAAATAAATCAGGTATGCTAATACTTACAACTATAAAATAAAATTTGGTTCTATGAAATTTTGGAGATATAATTATGCTAGAATTATAACAAGATATTGTCATACTATAAGATGCTATGTGTGTGACATATTTGGGCACATGGATTCACACTATTCAAAGAAAGATAAGTAGCCAAGAAGACCTTGTTGGAACAATGTTGTCAACAAAGAATGGAGAGAAGTCGAAAAGTGTTATGTACAGGAACATAGACATTTGGTGCTAAAATATACATGGGTAAATAAATTGCCTCTAATGTGTGTGGAAGAAGCAAGCAACAAGTAATTGATGCCCCCCCCCCGCCCCCTGCTTTGATAAGCTAAAAGAGATTAGGAGATATCCTTGAATTCAACAAGGCATATTTCAAGGATTCAAGGATTGGATGAGTAAAGTGTTGTAGTTAAATATTATTTGAAGTATGATATTTTATATAATGTGGTAAGTATATGCTGTTTTATTTACAAAAGTGAGTTGGATTGTCATACATAAAATAATAAAAAGATACATTGTATAAGAAACCATTGCCTAAACACACAATTTTGCACAAAAAAAACAAATATTTACATTATATTTAGAAGATGTCATTACAATGTACAAAAATTGGAGCTTCGAAGCTCATATTACATTAGGCCATAGATGGAATACAAAAAATAAACGAATCTGAACAAATTTGAAGCAAAGTCAGTCCCTCGATGCACAAAATGTGAGCCAATAGAAGCTAAAGAAGACTTCAACTCGAGATCTACATATTCACCATGGACTCCCAGGAAGCTATGAAAGACACAGTTCTAGATCCATTGAAGCTTGCTTTTTTGAATTCTTGTGAATAAATTAAAACAAAATTCTTTAGAGTGGAAGATGAAAGATTGATGAAAGTATTCTTAGTGCCTATCTGGTTCAGAAGTTAGAAAGTTTGTAGTCATTTCCTCTCCAATATATCATCCTGCTTTCTCAAATTGGAAAGCATTTTTGAAGCATTTTCGTTAAATTATGACTGATGTTACCAAGACATGGAATCAGACTCTTGTATCTGGTTTCGCTTGACTCTCATATCCACCCTAAGTCTTTTGAAGTTTACTTATTGTGACTGGAATACTGAATGAAGACTTTCAAGAGAGTTGTTGAATATTTGGTAGAAAGAAGACATGGTGACTAAAGACTCAAAACTGTGAAAACCAGAATAAGCTCGACAGAGAGTGAACCAGGGTGATGTACCAGGGAAACATGCATCCAAATTATAGAATTGGAAGGCAATTTGTTATGCGCTTGAAGATTAAATTGAAGAGACATCGAGGTTAATGAATTCATGTGGTGTGAAATACAAAGGCGATCATAATGACATCAAAATTTATTGCATGGATTAATGAGTTTGGAAAAAGGAAAAAAAAACATAAATCCAGTTCATGGGAACAATTGAGGTGAAATGGTGTCGCTTAAAAGCTCTAAGTATAAAAATGACACATGGACATTTTCACATAAATCGCTAGTCATATCATCTTTTTCAACATGCACGCTTACAAATTCAAAATATGTGTGAGCACAAGATGAATTAATAAGTTTCTCGTGTGCAAAATCCAAGACAATATATTTCACAGGACACACCAATTAAGACACATACAACATCGAAAATAAAAAAATTCCTTGACAAAGAAAATTATGGCAGTTCACACTGCCCAACGCAGAAAGGGATTACTTGTGATGTAACGATGGAATTGACACACAAAAGTAAGACATGGATAAAATAATGAGCATGAAGCTAGGGGGAGATAATGACAAAGAGAGTCCCTTTTCCATTGATATCAAAGGGGGAGGATACAAGAAAAGAAAAGAAAATGACAAAATGGACAATTGAAAGTGAAGAATGGATGTGTAAAAGAACAAAAGAAAAGAATCAAAAGCATAATCACAGTTAGAGTATTTTGTGCACAGAAGCAGAGCTCATTTTCAGGGGGAGCTCATGGTAAGTTCATGTTTACATTAATGCCAAAGGGGGAGATTTTTGAACCTTTGGGTTTTCATTGATGTCAAAAGAAAAAAACAACAAGATCTGCATGTTATTAATGTCAAAGGACACATGAAAGAAAATAAAACATTTGTGTTGTCATATATATAATAATAATAATAATAATAATAATAATAATAATATGTGTGTATGTGTGTGCAATTATGAAAATCAAAGAAATTACAACATGGTAAATATGTGTGCACATAATAACCTTGAAAAGAAAGTTACAAGAAAAAGATGGAAGTCAAGGATGTGCACAAATAGCACTAACATACGAGACTTATGAAAGAAGCTACAAGATGAAGATGAAAGTCAAATATTTGCACAAATACCATTAAGATATGAACTTACGTGTGAATATCCCACAAAGACAGAGGCATGTGTGTGCTAAGTACCCCAATTTTGAATAGTGGAAAGTATGAAAATCGACACAGAAGATAACTTGATCAAGACACAAACAAGTTGGGGTGTTATTCAAATAAAAGGAATTTCAACTTTCAAGAGTATAAATAAGTAAGAAATGTTGAATTGAAGCTAATTTGTTCGTGTAATATTTGAAATTATTTGGGGTATCAGTGGCTCATTGATCACAAAAGGAGTTTTTACAGAAGATTCGTATTGCGTATTTCAATAGAAGGATGAATAGCAAGAAGAGAACAAAGTATAAAGATACCCAAAATCAGGATGTATCATCATGTGTGAAAGTTTTACTTAGTGAATGATGTAGACTGCAAAGCCACATAAAAGATTGAGTAAAGTTTGGAACATTGAACAACATAGGGACACATATCAGAGACTAATGTTCGTAGATATCTAAAGATTGTGTGACACATAAAGAGTGGTTAGATCATAGATATTACCACACATATTAGATAAGGAAACTAGTTGTTTTTATGCAGATAATAAAAGGAAAGATGCAAACTAGAAGAGCTACAATAGTTGCAATTTGTTAAGTCGCACATTGTAGAAAAGGTAAAGTGCACAATTCAATTATTTCATATAGATCTATTTTTATCTCAGTGAGGAAGCAAGGGGAAAGGAATAGGGAGTTGGAGCTTCCTTCCAGTAGGTGTAGGTAAAAATTATCAGATAAGAAGGAAGGGGAAAGGTATAGGGTGTTGGAGGTTCCTTCCAGTAGGTGTTGGTAAAAATTATTAGGGAGGTAGGAAAGGGAAAGGAAGATGGAGTTGTAGATTCCTTCTAGTCCCAATTAGTAAAAAACTTAGGGACTTGTAGCTTCCTTGAAGTCATATATAGTCAAAACAATCAAGGATTTGGTGCTTACTTCTAGTCACAACTGGTAAAACAATTAGGGGGTTGGAGCTGGTAAATATAATTGGGAGTGGGTGCTTCCATTCCATGGCAGCTAAAAAAAATAGAGATTACAAACTTCTATAGGTTGTTTCCTAGTTACTATAAGTCATATCTTGCATAGTGAGATAGACAACTGTTTAGGTTGGTGCCTAAAGTTCATGAGTTGGTTCTTGTGCAGCTCGAAGTCTATACAGGTCAGAGCCTGTAATCAACAAGTTGTTGCTTGTAGATCAGGTTGGATAATAAAATGAGTTGGTGCTCATGTTTGGATAATGTTCTCTCCCACTAATGTAACATTTCATTTTACACACATACACACATTATCTTTTAGATCTTTGTGCGTAATTGTATTTATTGTTGTTTCTGTTAAATTTTTTTAAGCGGTGAAAATATATTAAATTGAAATAATTTAAAACTGACTATTAGTGATTCACCCCCTCTCTTAGTAATAAGATAAATCTAACAAATGGTATTAAAGTGGTTGGATTCAATTAAATATTAACAACTGGAACATAGATTCAATGTAGAAATGGACAAACAAGAATGAATGTCTACAAATAGAGAACCTTGGTTTGATGGCTCCAACTATACATTTTTGAAGATATAAATGGAGGTCTATTTGCAATTTCTTGGTATGGACATCTAGAAGTCAGTAGAGAATGGTTAAAAAATTCCAAAAGCAACATCAGCTGAAGTAGAGGAAATCGATGAAAATGAGCACACATTTTCTAGAGTTGCGCTAGTCGAACTAGAGAATAGAATATAGTGAGTGGAATGCAAAAGCGAAGAATGCAATACTCTGTGGGCTTGAAGATGTTGGATTCACAAAGCTAATGCAGTGTACTACAAGAAAGGAAATATGGGACAAAATAAAGAGCATCTATGAGGGTGATGAAAAGGTTAATAAGGACAAATTACAGACATTTTCTATGCACTTCGAAACACTTTAGATGAAAGAAGAGAATTCCATCTGAGGCGAAATAAAAGTCAAATAGAATAGATGATAACTCAAAATATGAAGATGAGGAAAACATCGAAGTCAATTGGGAAGGATAACCAATTAACACAATGGAAGAATTGAAGAAGTTAAGAAAGAGCAATAAAGCTTTAAAGGATAAATTGACAAAAGCATAAGAGCTAGTCAAGAACACAAATGATAGGTAAGAAGTATTGGATACATGAATAAATGACAATAAAAAAGATCTTGAAAAATGGATAGATTGTGTAAAAACCATAATTAAATAAGTCGAGGAAAATAAGCTCACATTGGAAGAGTCTCTGAGGGAATCAGAAGCAAAAAATAAAATGCTAGGAGAGAAACTCCCGCAAAAGGAGTTGGAAATTTCACACCTAAAAATTAAAGTAGTTTTCACAAAACAAAGTGGAATGGAAATATGTCTTGATTCAGAAACCAAAGAAAAACTCAATCACAACTCACTGATTCTAGATGAAATTTTGAGAAGCCAGATATCCCCTTAAGACAAAATAGGTCTTTGCTATAAAGAAGAAAATAATATCTGCAACAAAGAAGGAGAAGTTGTTCTAGAGAGACAAGATGCATATAAGTGAAGGTTTGTTATGCCTACGATATATACAAAACTCAGGTATGCCAATACTTCCAAATATAAAAGAAATTTTATTTCTGTGAAATATTGGACATGTAATTATGTTAGGAATATAGAGAGATATTGTCATACTGTAAGATGCTATGTGTGCAATGAATTTGAGCACATGGATTCACATTGTTCAAAGAAAGAATGGAGAAAAAGGAGAGAAGTGGAAAAGTATTTTGTACAGGAGCAAAGAAATTTGGCACACAAAAATACATGGGTAAAGAAAGTGCCTCTAATATGCACAAAAGATACAAGAAAGCAACAAGTAATTTCTACCCCCCCTTTTCTAAAGAAGAGGTTAGGAGAGATCATTGAATTCAACAAGGTATCCATCAGGAATTCAAGGATTCGTCGAGTAAATTGTTGTAGTTAAATATTATTTGAAGTATGTTATTTTATATAATGTGGTATGTATCTGCTATTTTATATGCAAAAGTGAGTTGGATTGCCATATATAAAATAATAAAAAGATACACTCTACAAGAAATCTCTTCCTAAACACACACGAAGACTGCGAAGAAACAAAATCAAAGATATATATTATATTCATAAGATGTCATTACAATGTACAAAATTTGGAGCTTCGAAGCTCATATTACATTTATATGGTTTTTCCAAACTTGCATATCTACCCTCATTATTTTGAAGTCCGCTTGCTATGACTGAACTACTGAATGAATACTTTCAACATAGTCATTGAATCTCTGGTAGAAAGAAGACACGGTGACTAAAGACTCAAAGCTACAAAAAACAGAACAAGCTCGACAAAGAATGAACCAGGGTGATGAACCAATAAAATATGTATCCAACTTATATAACTGGAAGGAAATCCCCCATGCGCTTAAAGAGTAAATTGAAGAGACATTCAGGTTAATGAATACATGTGGTGTGAAATTCAAAGGTGATCATAATGACGTCAATATTTATTGCATGGATTAATGAGTTTAGAAAAAGGACAAAAAGTGGAAATCTAGTTCATGGGAATGATGTCTCTTAAAATCTCTGAGTATGAGAATGATTTGTGGAATTTTTCACATAAATCGTCGGTCATATCATATTTTTCAACATGCACACTTATGCACTGAAATATGTGCGAACGTGGGTGAAACCCAAGATAAGATATTTCGCAGACCACACTTATTAAGACACATACACCATTGAAAATCTAAAACAACCTTGAAAAAGCAAATTATGACAGTTCACAGTGCCAACCACATAAAGGGATTAATTGTGACATAGTTGTGGAACTGTCACACAAAAGTAAGATAGGGAGAAAACAATGAGCATGAATCTAGGGGAAGTTAATGACAAAGAGAGTCCCTCTTCCATTGATTTCAAAGGGGGAGAATAAATGATAAGAAAATAAAATGATAAAATGGACAGTTGAAACTGAAGAATGGCAGCACAAAAGAAGATAAGAAAAGAATCAAAAGCATAATCATAAGGGGAGTATTTTGCACACATAAGCATAACTCATTTTTAGGGGGAGCTCATAGTATGTTGGTGTTGAAATCAATTCCAAAGAACATTTGGGTTGTCAATGATGTCAAAAGACAAAACCAACAAGATATGTAATTTATTAATGTCAAAGGACAAATGCAAGAAAATAAAAGATCTATGTTTTCATATATATATATATAAAAGAATATGTGTGTGTGTGTGTGTGTGTGCAAGTATGAATATAAAAGAAATTACAACATGGGAAGTATGTGTGCACATAATAACCTTGAAAACAAAGTTATAAGAAAAAGATGGAAGTCAAGGATGTGTGCAAATAGCGCTAAGACATAGGACTTATGAAAAAAGATACAAGAAGAAGGTGGAAGTCAAAGATATCCAAAAATACCACAAATATATGGACTTGTGTGTGAATATACCAAAAAGACAGTGGCATGTGTGTGCTAAGTCCCACAATGTTGAATGGTGGAAAGGATGCATGCTGACACAGAAGATAACTTGATCAAGACGCAAGCAAGTTGGGGTGCTATTTAAGTAAAATCAATTTCATCTTGCAAGAGTATAAATAAGCAAGAAATGATTGTGTTGAAGTTAGCTTGTGAAATATTGAATTGAAGCTAATGTGTTTGTGTAAGATTCAAAATTCGTTGGGGTATTAATGGCTCATTGATCAAAAAAGGATTTTTTACAGTATATCCCTATTGTGTAGTTCATTAGAAGGATGAATAACAAGAAGAGCACAAAGTATAAAGATGCCCGCAATTAGGATGTGCAAAATTTTTACGTAGTGAATGACGTGGACTGAAAATCCACAGAAGAGATTGAGTAAAGTTTGGAACACTTAACAACACAGGGACACAGATCACATACCAGTGTTCACATATATATGAATATTATGTGACACATAAATATTGGCTAGCTCATAGATGTTACCACACATCGTAGGTAAGGAAACTGGTTGTTTTGACAGAGATAATACGATGCAAGACACAAACCAAAAAAGCTACATTAGTTGTAGTTTGTTAAGTCACACATTGTAGAAAAAGTAAAGGGCACAATTCGGTTATTTCATACACATCTATTTTTTTATCTCAAGGAGGTAGGAAGGGGAAAGGAATAGGGATTTGGAGATTTCTTCTAGTAGGTGCTAGTAAAACTTCTCAAGGAGGTAGGAAGGGGCTAGGTATAGGGAGTTGGAGCATCCTTCTAGTAGGTGCTGGTAAAACTTCTAAGGGAGGTAGGAATGGGTAAGGAAGTGGGATTTGTAGCTTCCTTCTAGTTACAACTGGTAAAACAATCAGGGATTTGTAGTTTCATTCAAGTCATAGTTGGTAAAAAAATAAGGGAGTCAGTGCTTCCTTCCAGCCGCAACTAGAAAAAAGTTAGGGTGTTGGAGCATCCTTCCAGTTGAAGCTGGTAAATATAATTGGGAGTGACTGCTTCCATTCAGTGGAAGCTAAAGAAACAACTGGAGATCACCATTTTCTGCAGGTTGGTTCATGTTTACTACAAGTCGGAGATTGTGCAATGAGATAGACATCTATTCAAGTTGGTTCTTGAAGTTCATGAGTTGGTGCTTGCATAGATCGAAGTCTGTACAGGTGGATGCTTGTAATCAACAGGTTGTTTCTTGTGGATTAGGTTGGAGCTTGAAATCAATTGGTGCTCATGTTTGGAGACTGTTCTTTCCTATTGTTGTAACATTTCATTTTACATATAGATATATATCTATATATACATTGTCTTTCATATTTTTGTGTGTATGTATTTATTTTTATTTTTGCTGAAAGGTTTTAAGTGGTGAAAATATGTTAAAATGAAATAATTTAGAATTGTGGTATTACTAATTCACCCCCACCTATTAGTAATAAGATAAATCCAACAACATATATAATCGAGAAGTCATTTTCTGTGATGTTATCAAGTCAATAAAGAGTGTAATTAAGTTGCAGAGAACAATCATCAACATTATGGACATGAAGCTCAAGTAAGAAAAGGTGGAAAATAATACAAAGTAATTGAATATTAATGAATTGGAGCAAAAGATAGTGGAATTAGGAGTATATCCATTAAATTTAGTCTCTGTTGAAATCTGTTTGAAAGACAAAGATAATTAGATTCATATAATAAAGAATAAATTAAAAGAACTAGCTACAGAACATCTTCAAATAATAGAATTACCGACAATTCAAGAGGAAAAGGATGGAATCGTAGCTATGGCTCAGGAATATAAGGATAATATAGAAAATTTGAAAAAGTGATCAGTGAATTGAAGTAGCATAATCATAATTTAATTTTTGTAAAGAGTGCATCTTTACTAGCAGTAACTTCAAATGACCCAAAAGATCAGCTACCCCAAGAAACATTATTGTACCCTTGTTTCCTCCTCTAGGAACAATGATGTAAATATTGAAGAGGTAGAGGGGGATATCAAAGGGAGAATTGTGTTTGATAAGCTACAGGAAGACTTTGTAATGGTAGCTTGAATACACATGTTATTTTCCAAGCAATCCCTTGGCCTACATATGCTTACTGCACCAAATTGGACATGGATGTTAGGGAAATGAAGGTTTTTCAATATCCAATGGGTAAGACATGGAAGGAAATTACCAATTTTTTTCCTCTTTAAATATCTCAGTGAACCAAGTTAGTAGTACCTCAAGAAACTCCTAGGGCCTCATCTTTGCCGCCAACTCATCAACCACCTCAAAAGGCAGTTCAATAAGGGATGCGACATTTTGGTCAACATCAAAGGTGATAGCCTTAACAACCTTTCAACTCGTTTTTGTTAGTTGATCCCTTAACAAAAAAGATCCAATAAAGAGAAAGTAAGGGTTGTTACATCAAAATGAAGATAAGAGGAAATTAAGGGAAGGGGATACATTTACACAAGGATCAACATTTTTAAGAGAAAAGTGTAACTCAAACTATTTTTGTTCGGATTAGGAGCTATCAGAGACCATAACTAAATATTTTGATGTAATTTAGGCTTGGTCGATTCAAAATTATTATCCTATCAGTATATAACCTCTCCTTAGCTTTGTACCATTATGTTTTAAGTCCATGTCCTTAATCTCTATGTAATTTATTCACTGATATATAATTAAATCCCTCTAAGGCACCCTTTCATCCATATTACTTGGATCTTGTGATGCGATGAATGATTTTATTTTTGTATATATATTATGAATTATTCATAATGTGTCATATGGAAAAAATGACGTTGTCCTTATGTTCTTATTTACATTTTCAATCACATTTCATGTGAAACTGCTAAATTCTTAAATGCTCAACACATTTTCTTCTAGTTGTGAAAATAAGATTTACTAACCATGGTACCTTATTTATTTATTCCATTTATTTTGTGAATACATTTCTCACCAACTCAATATGTTTCATATGCCAATAACAATTCCCACCTAGTTTGTTATATATTATGTCTTAATTGCTCATAATATGGCAACTCAAGAAATATACAAAGGAAAATACAATATGTTTTTGTTTCTTAACAATAAAATTCAAATAAAACCAAATACATATTTATTGATGCCCCATGCATAGTTCCAAATTAGTCTTGAAACATATCAAGGACCACCATATTTTATGGCATCATTGTCGGGGATGGAGAAATCAAAGCTATTTTTCCCTAGGCATGCAACATTTGCATTTGATTCTTGACAATGAACGAGACTCAGAATATTGTCTGTAATAATTCACTTGGTGATTCCACAAAATCCAATCTAGCATATGGGACAATGCCAATAGATCCAACCCCACACATGAAGAATTTTGAATCCTACAAGATCCTAAAAAAATCATCACTTGGAAGAATCATCGTGAAAGGAAATCATCCACATAATCAAGTAATCCTTAAATAAACCTATCTTCTCTAGTTGATTCCAAATTTTAAGAATATGAATTCATATTTGAGACTCCTATATATAATTATCCCTTGAGGATTCATGGTACTCCCTTGATAAATATTTAATATTTCTAAATCATCACTTCCAAAAGTGATAAGTCCTCATCACAACCAATCCTGCAAAAATACATGACTCCTATCACTCCCCAGGATAAGGATATCACCCTTCAGCATATAATGGCTGGATATGGAGGAGGAGGTAATCAACCCCCACCCCCACCACTGATTCACCCTTGGGTTGCAACCAAACATGGATCCTTAAATATTCCACAAAATCTACGTAACATTCCTATCAATCACCTCAAATTTTTGCCCAAATATGATAATGGGAAGGGAACCTTTGTTGAATACCATATGAATACCTCCCAAAACTTCATAGATAATATTTTCATTGAGCATGATGATGTGTTAATGAGGATCTTTACTCATACCTTAGAAGGATACGTTAAAAAATGGTTCATAGCACTTCTTGCTACGTCGATTGGATCCTAAAAATATTTAGAATCCACTTTTACGAGACTATGGAGAGAATAGAGGGACAACTTGTACTACCTAATAGAATTTTCTTCTATCAAGAAAAGGAATTCTAAATTAGTTGTATATTTTATTGCAAGATTCAATAACCTGTTTAATCAAATACTTATAGATATTAGACCTACACAAGTTGTTGCAAAAGTTAATTATGTTGGGGAATTTCACTCTATATTTTCCATCTTGCTTTAAGAAAAAAGGTTAGACACCCTACTCATCATGCAAGATGATGCCATTTATGTACAGAGAAACATGAAATCCAATGTTAAACTCAAACCAAGGTATGATCAAGATAAAAAAAAAACAAGGGAAAATCAAAATATGAGGCTAGTACTTCTCAAAGGGTTAAGGATTCACAAGATTCCATAATTGAGGAGATGTCCCATATCATAAAAATCCTATGAAATAAGGTGACCAGAATGGATATGGAAGACAATAATCCAAGTTAACCTCCGTAGGAGACTAGGATAAGGAATCAAACTAAATTCAAAATAGATTATAATTCATAGAGATGATGTATAGGTAAAGGAGGACCGGGGAAAAACCTCTTCAACCTCCTTTTAGGGAATACAAAAAACTAATAACAACCTTTCAGACCTTCCCATGGAAGAATAATTCTTAGACCTTGATGAATAGATGCAAGATTTAATCGAGTATGAATCCAATACCATGCTCTTGACTTAGGATGACGGTTAAACTTCTCTTCTATGTAATACATTTGAGCTATACTAAGGACACTATAATGATTTTGACAAGTCATTAGCCTAGTATATCTTATTTTAATAAACTACTCAGGCCAAGCGACAAAGAAAATATGAACATAGGCCTAGACCACCCACAACCAACCAATATTTGATTCGTCCTATAATAAAGTTCCCCATAAAATATCCAAAAGATAAAAATATGGATACTTGAAATTCTTCCGAAGCCAATTATGAGTCAAAGAACAAACCCAAAGAAGTCACTAAATCCCTTGTTCCCAAGAGAAATGATAAATATCTGTCCACAAAACCAGATAATGACCTAAAGGAACAAGATAAAACTAATGCATCTTTCAATATTGAGCATGAATTAAGAAAGATTAAGATTTGTGTCCCTTTGATTGAGTTGCCCAAGAACCTTGTATATTAGATACAAATGGAAAAATTGTTTAGTTTAACCATGTCTGTATATCAGAAAGATACCCTAAACATATTTGATGAGTATACTAAAATCCAATGTGGACCCCACATGAATGAGAAGGATGAACCCACAACTCCTTTCTATGTAACCTCAACATACATGACAAACTTCTACATACCTCCATGTTGAATTCAGGCCCTGTCACATAATGTAATTCCAAAGGTTATCATGGATCAACTAGGATTGGAAATATCTAGACCACAACATGTGTTGTTACTCGAGATGTTCCTGGCTATAACGGAACTATGCCAAGGCATCACACAACCTGCGTTAGGTCTCCAAGATGTCCCTAGAGACCAGAGGGGGTATTTCTTGATGATCGAAATTAAAATTGATGCTCACCATAATTGATGCCCTATAAACAATTTAGAAAAAATGTAGATACTAGATTTAAGTCATAAGAACATGTTTAAACAAGTAAAAGGTTTGAAAGGATGAAGGAATAATTGTGACAACAAGCCAAGATAAAAATGAAGTAAATCCTTCATACCAAGATTCTTTCTAGTGGGAATCCGAGTCTCAATTAACCAAACATTTATATGATAAAAAGATTAAATGGAGGAAATGCAAAAGGAATGATCTCTGTCGCAAACAACAAAAACGAAAACCAAACACCAAGTGAAAACCTCAGAGGTGTTTGGAGTTCAAATTTGCAAAATAGATTCATTTTTTCATTACTTTGAAATTGGTTTCAAGTCCAGCTAATAGGGAAAGAAGTGACACTTCCTACTATGTCATGTCCCCACCTTATTGAACACCAAAAGTGATGACCTCGCAAAACACATAGGGGATCAAAAGTGACATTAATAAATTAACCTAGAGAATTTTGTAAATTATTATTTAGGAGGATTGTATTTAGTTTTATTTATTGTTATTATTAATTAATGTGCAAATAAATATGTGGAAATAAGATTCCATGTTAGGAGGGCGCACTTGGGAAAACCAATTTGCACAGGAGGATAATTAGAAACTATCAAAGGCACTGACAAAATCAAGTAGTCAGAAAAGATGGAAAGTAACCAAAAGCCGAGAAAAGCCAAGAAAATCTAGCAGTACAGAAGCAGAAAGCACATAAAATAAGTCAGAAGTAAAAGTAGGAAACTCTGGAGCTAAGGAGGCACAGTTTCCATTTAGAGGATCAGTTACAAAAGCAAAAAGTGAAGAAAAATTGTCAGAAGAAAAATCATGCAACTTTGGGCCTAAGGAGGGCACAATTTCTAAATTGGATGAAAGTTTATTAACAGGGAAACATCTCACATGACTCATACATACCATTTTCTCAAGGAGGGCGCACCACTTGGCTAGGGTTAGGGTTTAACAAGGGAAACTTGATAAAAAATTCACCCAAGTTCTACTTAAATATAATTCGAGCACCATTATTCAGTTTGGTTGATGAATGATTTTGTATTGAGTGAATCTAAGCTTCATATTGAGTGTTGAGCCTCAGTCTTTTGGGCGATGCGCCCCAAGTCCCATTCCCATCTCTTCTATTTCCCTTTCAAATTTTTAGTGCAGGTTACAGTGAGCCAAGGATCAGCACTCTAAGCTTTATTTTGACCTATGCAACATCCATCCATCCATTTATTTCAAGCTTCAGTGAAGGGAACTTCACCTACGCTCCCAGTCCCAAGCTTGGTGCTAGTTTCGGGCCTCTCATCCATAGTTTTGGACCCCCTTTTGAGGAGATCAGCTATAAAAACCATATTATGAGATTCTCAGCCCCATTCACTCATTTTTAAATATGAAATTCAGTAAGGTTTCTGTTCCAGAGATCCCCCATGCTAAATTTTCATGAGAGGAGCCTTTTGTTGCCCCTTTGATGGTTTTTTTTAATCAGTTTTATGTAATAAGAATGAATTAATGTCCATGGGAAGGAAAATTAAGTTATATGATGTGAAAAAAATGATGTATTAATCTATTTAGGATATTAATAGCAGGTTTGAACTAAATTTCATTCGAAATTTATCAAAATATGCATACCCTTTCTCATTGACAAGGAAATTCCGACTAGTCTCACTGTTTTCATCATTCTGGAAGTTCTATGCACTAAAATTCCATTAGGAATGTTAATATATGATTTTCACTCACCCCTATACCCATCCTATCTCTCATACTGATAATCGATTGAGATCGTACCATGTTTCGACAGCCTCCTTTCCATAGGTTCTTCCCGGGCCAAATTGCTAGCTTTTTGCCCAAATCATTCCAAACAACTCCAAATCATTCTAGATCAGTTCCTAAAATTTTGAAACCTTATTTTATGCATGTTACCTATCTTATCAAACATATTAACCTTGCATAAACCCTGGTTGAATGGATGTGACTGTTCTCCCCTAGTTTGCACGACTGGGACACCCAGAAGCATGGAAGTAGACTTCAGCGGAGCTGATTTCGAAACCTAAACGGTCCCCAACATCCAAGTGGTTAGGGAATTAAATATCTATGTCCTAAATTTTCTTTGGTTTCTTCCATCATCCTGCTGCCCTTTTTTACAAATTTATCAGTATCAAGAAGTGACTAGTTAATTGCAAAATTTTCATTTTGAATTTTAATTAATAATTGCAAAATAGTCAATATTCTGATATGATATTAGATCAGGGATATTAAAGTGGTATCAAAGCATGGTCCTCCATACCTACTCTTGATATTCCTTAAATGAGTCCAAAATTCAATTCTGATTCTAGAAGGAAGGCCTCTAAAGAAGAGGAAGTTGATTCCATGGAAGGGAGATTCCACGAAGATATGGATGAGACCGATGAGTTAAGAAATTTTGTAATAAATATGTTTAAGGTCTACAAGAAATTTCAGCAAATATTATTCAATCTAGTTAAGAGACCATAAATTTCCTCAGGAGAAGCAACCGGGTGCTAAAGATGGAGAAGGGAGAAACATTAGCTCCTAGTATGAAGAGAGAAAGATCAAAAGTGGAACCATCTTCTCTAAGACCATGCCTCAGAATAGGCCTTTGGAATATAAATATGAACATAATTTGTAGCCCTAACCCACCATGCCCAAGTTCATCGAATTCCCAATGGAAGACCCTGGAGTGCAGACTGAATCAATTGCTTCATGGGAGGAGAAATATGTTGCATATCAAACCTTGAGTGGGGAGTGTAGAAGAGTTCTAACATTCAGATACTTTTTTGAAACTCGGTATAAAGGGAAGCCCATACTTTGATGGAACTTCAAAGTGCATAGTGAGCTCTTGGATTCAAAAATTGGATACCTATTTCCAACTAAATCCTACGGAAGATAAGGATTCCATCAAGTTGGCAGCCTTACATCTTGATGGGGAGGCCAATTATTGGTGGTTTCATGCAATCAATACCTTGGTATATGATCAAGTAGTTACCTATGAGGAATTCACCCTAATATTGGAAGAAATTTTTGACCAGAGAGATCCTGACATCTCTTTTTGTGAATTAGAACATATTAAACAAGTGGGAACTCATGAATCTTACATATCAGAATTCCCAAAGGTGGCAGTGATGGTCATTGATATCTCAGAATCTAGGATGATCCTTTTTTTTACACAAGGATTAGAAAAACCTTTGAGAGGGTTGGTGAAATCTTACCGACCCACAACTTTGCAAGAAGCAGTGAGTAGAACTAGAGACCTACAAGATGAAATTCCGACGACCAAGTATCCTCTCAGGCCCTCCATGCCTCTTAAATTTAAAAATAAAAGACATATGGTGAGGAAATTTCCTTCCCTTGGAAATAAATATTACTCCTACAAGGATCAGGATGAATCGAGGAGGAAAAATATTTGCTTTTCCTACCAAGAAACTTGGGTTTCGGGACACAAGTGTGTCAAGGGGAAGGCACACTACATTGAAGTGTTCTCCGAAAGTGATGAGGAGATGGTGGAAGAAGATGAAGTATAAGATGGAGAATATGAAACAACTAAAGAAGAGGAGCAACTCCCTCAAACCAACAACAAAATTTCAGTACTCAATGGAGTACCCCCGTTCCATACATTCAGGCTGAAAGGGGTATTGCAAGGCCAAAGAATCAGAATTATTATTGATGGGGATGGCACCCACAATTTTATTGATGCATCCATAGTGGAGAAAAGGAATCTTCCAACTAAATCCTTTGAAGGATTCATTTTGGTCATCCCAGGGAATCATACAATGGAATGAAATGGGTGGATTCCAAACCTGCAAGTGAATCTAGGATATTACACGGTGAAATACAATTTTATGTTGTCAATGTGGTATTTACCAACATGGTGTTGGGAGTTCAATGGTTGTTCTCTATTGGAGAACATTCCATGAATTACAAAATTCCCCAAATGGGTTTCAAATATACTGAAGGGAAATTAGTAGTTCTGAAGGGTATGAATACTTACCTAAGCCAATTAATTTCTGCCAACAGCATGAGACCCATTCTGAGCCATGGGGACATTGAATGGGATGTTGAATGTCATATTACCACTGAGGGAACTACAATCAAAGTTTCCTACCATCCCAAATACATAAAAAGATGCTTCACAAACACAATGGGGTTTTTGAAAACTTTCCACATGGCAGGCCACCTAACCATGGCATTGAACACATAATTGAGCTGGAAGTTGGTACACTTCCAATAAAAATCCACCTCTATAAGCATCCAAATAAATTTAAGGATGAGATCGAGAAGGCCATCAAGGAGCTACTTGAATTGGGCCTCATTAGGCCAAGGTCCAGTCCTTTTTCTTCTTTGGTGGTTCTAGTGAAGAAGAAGGATGAGACACTTATAATGTTCATATACTACCGGGACGTGAACCAGAAAACCATAAAGAATTGGTACCCAATTCCCTGGATTGATGAAATGATGGATGAACTGCATGGAGAAAAAATATTCACCAAAATAGATCTTCGGTCAAGATAGCACCAAATTAGAATGAGGGAGGAAGACATACCTAAGACAGACTTTCGTTGTCATTTTGGTCATTTTGATTATTTGGTCATGTCATTTGGATTGACTAATTATCTAGCAACCTTCCAATCATGCATGAACAAGGTGTCCAATGAGCAGCTCCGTAAGTATGTCCTTGTATTCTTTGATGATATTATGATTTAGAGCAGGACATGGGAGGATCACCTGCTCCACTTAGATGTGGTGCTCACTATACTTTCAGATCACTACTTCTATGTTAAGTTGTCCAAGTGTGAGCTTGGCATGACCGAACTTCTCTATCTTGGCCATGTGATCTTCCAAGAAGGGGTCAAGGTGCATGAAGAGAAAATCGAGGCCATATTGGGTTGGCCAAGCCCAAGGAACCTCACCAAACTGAGAGGCTTTATTGGCCTTTGCAACTACTACCATAGATTTGTCAAAGGGTACTCCAACTTTACTGCACCTTTGATAGATCTAACCAAGAAGAGTGCATTCCGTTGGAATGGGGAGGCTGAACAAGATTTCCAAAAGATGAAGGAAATAATGAGCAATTGTCTGGTACTTTATTTTCCCAACTTCTCCAAACCTTTTGTGCTGGAATGTGATGCCTCAGAGGAAGGCATTAGATCTATTTTGATGCAAGAGAGGCACTCTATTGCATATGAGAGAAGAAAATTACATCCTCATGAAAGGTTGTATTCAATATATGACAAGGAGATGTTGGCTATCATGCATTAATTGGCCAAGTTCTGGCAGTATTTGATGGGAGGAAAATTCATGGTGAATACTGATCACAACAGTCTGAGGCACTTACTTATCCAAAAGGAGCTCAATGACAGGAAACAAAAATGGGTGAGCAAATTCCAATCCTATGACTTTGATATTGAATATAAAAAGGGAAATATGAATGTGGTGGCTGATGCACTTTCCTGCAAACCCACACTCTCCTTTGTTATATTTTCTTAAGATCTTACTAGATTATCTAGGATATTTATATGAAATAATAACAAGTACAACAAAATGCATAAGATATAAAATATACACAAGACACAAATATTTTCATCCGGGAAACCATAAAGTAGAAAACCCTGCAAACTTCTTCAGAATAGTAAGATGATTAAAATAAGTAATAAGAAATGTTCAGCAGCTATCTTTATCTACTCCTCTGACTGTCTCACTCTCTCATGCACCTTAGAGAGTGTGTGAGGTGTGTATAAATGAGGGAGAGAACCTCCCTATTTATACCCTTTCAAGTCACTGACCAAATATAAAACTCGAGCCCACATGTCATCTCACATGGGGTCCACTTCTCCTAGAGAGACCACAATTACATATTACATGATGTTTCACTGGGGACTATTGCCTCGACTTACAATGGAGGTTTTACCTCAAGGTCTAAACATAATTAGACATCCCTTAAAGGGGTAACACAGATCCCCAATGGGGGTACAACAACATACAATAATAATATACATTATAATATCTTCCAAAGTTACAAATACATCAACACTCCCTCGTAACTAGGAAGGTATTCTCTCTCTACACAATCATCAACACATTTGGTTAGGTCTTCATTGCATCGTCATCATCATGGAATCATAGAGTCTTTATCATAGCTGATGCCATCATCTTCTTATAATTTGATCATCATCCCATACTATCCGTCATCAAAAGTTTCTACAATGCCAACCCTTTTTCATGCTAGATGTAGGCCTAGCCTCCATGTAGGTATTCATCATCTCTGTGAGCAAGCCATCAAGTAGGTACATCGCAGGACTTATTATATTCCTCTTGCAAAACCTGCAAGATCTCTAAGTACTGATTATATGCCACTGCAAATCCCGAAGGAGCATCACATGACTGATTACATACCTTGCAACACTTATGTACCCTACTATTACCTAATCATCTTCTGATCATCTCATTGTCACATGGAGCACAACCCAGATACACATAACACAACACTTACATCAATGACCATGGGAGGCCCACCCTGCCACCATGTCAGAAAGGCTCCAACACTTACATCAACAACCATGGGAGGCGCAACTTGCCACCATGTTAAAAAGGCTCAGCACTTACATCAATGACCATGGGAGGCCCAGCTTGCTACCATGTTGGAAAGTCTCTCAGCACTTACATCAATGACCATGGGAGGTCCATCCTGCCACCATGTTGGAAAGGCTCAACACTTACATCAATGACCATGGGAGGACCAACTTGCCACCATGTCGGAAAGGCTCTCATGACTTACATCAATTACCATGGGACTCCCATCCTACCACCATGTCGAAAAGGATCAACACTTACATCAACGACCATGGGAGGCCCAACTTGCCACCATGTCGAAAAGGATTATGTGTATCTGTGTCTTCCAGACTCATCACTTCCCCTTGGAAGGAACCTCGATCTAAAGAACACCAACCTTCTCTCTGAAGTATTCAAACTTCACTCTGGCTATTTCTAGCATATAATCACATAAGGACTTATTATGTCCAAGGATAACCTTGTGAGCTTCACTAGGACTGATTACATCTAAGGACAACCTACACGACTGATTACGTCAGAGAAACCTACGAGCTTCACCAAGATTTCATGCTCAGACAACCTATCTCACCAGCTATGCTATAAATCATCACTCCCTCTTTCGAGAGATCTCGAACTGGATCACATACTAAAGCTTCACTGATCCTCTCTGCATCATACAAAAAATGCAAGTCATATCAATCAAAATAAATAGTAGCTTTCAAAAGAAACATACTACCTCACAAATAGCCAAGCAAGTGGCAACATATTTTTCCTTGGTTGTACTCAGCGCCATGCAGGACTGCATCCTTCCAAACCGAGAGATCACACCTGATCCCATACTGAATCAGCACCCCGAAGTTCTCTTCCTATCAATGGCACTGCTGGAAAATCTGAATCCACATAACCCTCCAAGTTAATCTTCTGATTCACATCATACTTGAGCCCATAATCAATTGTACCCTTCAAGTACCTTAGAATATTCTTTGCATCAATCAAGTGAACATGTCTTGGATCCGCCAGGAATTGGTTCAATATGTTCACAATAAAGAAAATATATGGTCTCGTATTTGTTAGGTACATCAAGGATCCAATCATCTGACAATACATCATGGCATCAACTGACTCTGATGAAGCATCAATCAATAGATTCAGGTTCTATGCCATAGGTGTGGCTATGGCCTTGCAATCCATCATCCCGAACTTCTTCAGGATCTCCACTGCATACTTCCCTTGTCTAAGGGAGATTCCATCCGCACTCTACCACACCTCCATGCCTAGAATGTAGTGCATCATACCTAAGTCCTTCATCTCAAACTCGGTAGCAAGCTTCCTCTTTGTGTAATCAACCCATCCTCACATGCCACAAATAGGTCATCTACATACAATAGAAGTATCACTGGGATCCCTTTCTCAACCTTGTAGTAAAGGTTGGAATTCGCTTTACTCTTGGTAAAGCTCAAACTAGTGAGGGGTCAATTCTGTTGTACCACATCGAACCTGAGGATCTTCTGCAATCACTCCCTCTGAAGTGGAGCATCATTATCCCTCTTCCTTTCATACTCTATGTATTGAAACATTCTGTAATTGAGTGACAAGTAGCTTCCTCTGCTACTAATATTCTATGTATCCATCTAGGGTCACTAGATACCAAGATCGTCTATCTTGAACTTTGTTGAAAAGTTCTTCTCGTACCCATCTGTGAGCTTGTTATCCTCTATAAGATTTCATCTTCAATATTGTAGCAAAGGTTAAGATCTTCATCACTCTAGGTGATCTTCAAGCTCCTTATGTAACTGTATGTTCTATCCCATGGGTTCTTTCTGAGCTCATACAAGTCCTTCTTTAATTTGCACACATGATTCAGGTTTTCACGTGTTTCAACTCCCAGTGGCTTCTCTACGTATACTTCTTCCTTGACTGCATCATTCAAGAATGTTATCTTGTTGTCAGCTGGTGTATCTCTCATCTCATACATGTAGGTATGGATATAATGGAAGTGTACCATGTCACTGGTGCAAATGTATCTTCGTATTTTGTGCCTTCTTTCTGTGAGAATCCTCGTGCTACAAATCTTTCCTTGTATCCCATGATGTTGCCATCTATTGCATGCTGGGTCTTGGAGATCCATATGGAAGACACTATGGACTTCCCTTCAGGTCTCGACATCACATCCTAGACATCATTCTTGTTGAACTGGTACTCTTTGATCATAGTCTCCTTCCCTTTCTTCTTGGCTACTTCTTCATAGCTGGAAGGCTCTGCATCAATGATGTCGCTCAACAGTGTCACATAACTAGAGTGTGTCTGAGGCCTCTTGCTTTGTTTGGAAGTCTCTTCATACTATTCTTCATCTTGGATTATTTTATGGAGAACCTCCTGCAATAAACAATGAGAATGCATGATATAACATAAATATTGGAGCACAAAAGATATTTTAGTGATTGCGGGCCACTTTGAGGGGGAAGCCTCCTTTGAGCAAGATCAATACAAAATAACTCTTCGATGCTTTCATTAGCCTCAACACATACTTATATACTAAGTCTAATCTAAACAACTATTACCCCCCATGAACGTGGGATAATGCAACATAATAACTAAACAACTTAACAACTATTACTTACTCCCCATGAATGTGGGATAATACAACATACTGATGGGACGAATTACAACGCATATGCGTCCGATAAAATATACTAACAAAATAAAGAGGAGGGTTGACACGGGTTCTTAACATCCCCTCCCTCTTAAAAAAAAAATTTCTTCAAAGCTTTAGATGTGGAAACTGTTGTTGAATCTGAAGGAGCAGTTCCCATGTAGGATCCTTTGGTTGCATGTTGTGCCACTGAATTAAGACCTCTGTGATGGACCGAGAGTGAAGCTGATAAGTGCGCTTATTGAGGATGGTCGCTGGATTTGAAATGATGGATCCTTCGCTATCCCATTCTGGTAAAACAATTTATGCTCTGATGTTGGTGCCAATCACTTGCTGAATGCGAGGAGGAAGTGCCAATTTATAAGAAACAAACCCAATCTTCTGAAGAACTGTATATGAAATAGAGATATTTGGAGAGAGTGTTTGATTCCCGTTGAGTTTCAAGGAGGATTGCTTGTAAGGTTGCAGATGAAGAAAAACCATGTCACCGACTTGAAAAGTGTGCTTAGAACAATGCTGATCGGCTTGGTGTTTCATGCGGGTTTTGGCCATGTGAAGATTGTCCTGCAGAAGGTAAAGAATCTGATGTCGGTTTCGAAGAACCATGTCAACGACCTGAACTAGTGAACTGCTGGGGGTGTATGGAAGGAGTACTGGAGGTGTGTGACCATAAACTGCTTCATATGGAGTCATTTGAGATGCTGTATGGTAGGAAGTATTGTACCACCATTCAACGAGAGGGAGCCACTTTTCCCATAGATGTTGTTCTTCAGAGGTGAAACAACGAAGATAAGTTTCCCAATAGTTATTGATGACTTCATTTGGACCATCTATTGGTGGATGATAAACTGAACTCATATTTAGTTTGGTGTCAATAAGGAGAACATGACTTGTGAAAGGTGCATTACGGTCTGAGACAATGGAATAAGGGATTCCATGAAGAAGGAATATCTTGTCCATGAAAATTTGTGCAATTGAGGAGGTGGTATATGGAGGTCTGAGAGCACAAAAATGATGATATTTGGAGAGCTGATCAACCACAACCAAGATTACGGTCTTCCCTCCATATTTAGGGAGCCCTTGAATGAAATCCATTGAAATATATGTCCAAATCCTTGTAGGGATGGGCAAAGGTTTGAGCAATCCAGAAAAAAGTGTAGTTTCACCTTGGTGGCGCTAACAAGGAGCACATTCGGAAAACATTTGTTGAATTTCTCATTTCATTACCTTCCAAAAGAAGTGACATCATGCCCTCTCATATGTTGTCATGAACCTAGAGTGCCCTGCCGATGGAGAAGCATGGAGTTCATAAAAGACTACATGTTTAATATCTGTGCTCTGGGGAAGCACCAGACGACCCTTCTATCTCAAAGAAGAGCCATCCCAAGAGAAATGCGGTACCACAGAAGGGTTAATGGCCAATGGTTGGATGATTTCAGATAATGAGGAGTCATTGACATAGCCTTGCTGAACAAAGTGTAACCAAGTTGGAATAGGCATAACAATAGCTGAAAGAGAGACAGGGGCATCAAATGTGTGGGAAAGAGTATCCACCACAAGATTGTCCTTAACCTTCTTGTAATTGATCTCATAGTCATAACCCCTGAGTTTGCTCACCCAATTCTGTTGTGTTGGGGATGAGACCCTTTGTTCCAGGAAATATTTTAGACTTTGGTGATTAGTCTTGATGCAGCAAGGATTCCCTAAGATGTATGGCCACCAATTCTATACTGCGCGCAAAATAGTCATCATTTCCTTCTCATATGTGGAGGTGGATAAATTCTTTCCAGGAAGGGATTTACCGATGAATGCCATGGGATGTTCATCTTGAAAGAGGACAACACCAAGTCCATTGTTGCAAGCATCACTCTCAAGAGTGAAGGGCTTGGAAAAATCAGACATCTGAAGGGTGCATCGAAATGAAAGATCCAAGGGAGTATTTGAGACTGCCGAAGGTTGCATCTGAATGAAATGGAGCTGAGTGATGACACCATGTGAATTCTTCTCAAGGATCATTTCCATGCAATGTGAACTGATGATGCTGAGAGACCCTAGTTGTAAGCCATTGAATGTGTGTTTTTTCCCATTGACTAAAAAATGCATCCACGGTTCAGCAAAATCCCATAAGATGGATCCAAGTGTGCGTAACCATTGAGTTCCCGAAATCACAGAACAACCTCCTAGGGGTATGGAAAACATTTTAGAGTGCAAGTTATAATCTCCAATAGAGATACACACACTACGACACTTTCCTTTGCAAGGTAAGATGCTCCCATTGGCAATCATGACTTTAAAGCTGGAGAAAGGATGGACAAAACAATCAACTTGTTTAGCAATCTGAGGGTCAATAGGCGGCTGCGGAATGTCAACCTAATTGTCTACTAGATCCTAAGCAACGTCACAAATTTCAAGTGCAGGCGAAGAAGCCACATCCAAGAAATAGGGCTTGTGTTCAGTACATTGATGTCCCCGGGTGAATTTATCATCACAATTATAACAAAGTCCTTTTTCCCTATGTGCCCACATCTCGACTTCAGACAAATGCTTGATAGGAGTGGTTCTAGGAGTCAGAGGGATTGGATGTATTTGGGGAACCATATTTTTGAATGGAACAAAAGTGGATTTGGGGCGTTGCTGAGCCCTAATCTTGTCCTCCGCCAACTTAGCCAACCCTAGGATTTCCATCATTGTGTTGGGACAGAACATTGTAACGTCAGATTGGATTGTATCCTTAAGACCACCGATAAAACAACTCCTGTAGAATGCATCAGAAAATCCTTTTGTGTGCTTGACTAAGCTCTCAAATTCTGTCTGATACTCTCTCACAATGCCAGTCTGGCTCATTTTGGTGAGTGCTCCCGTGAATCCATAAAAACCACTAGGGCCAAATCGGTGCAAAAGGAGTTGGCAAAAGTCTATCCATTGGGGCCCTTCATGATCCTTGATGTACCAACAGAACCATTGAAGGGATGCACGTTCCAAATGAAATGATGCAAGTGGGACTTTGGTGACATCAAAAGTGTTATGCATATTAAAGTATTGTTCTGCCTTGTGTATCCATCCACTTGGATCATCACCATTGAAGCGAGGGAATTCAATCTTCGGCCCACAAAAGTTGTTGGAAGCAGAGACCGCAGTTCCTGCAGAAGACTTAGGCTGCTATCGGTTGCTCATGGCTGAATATTGAGGATGGATGTCAAGAAATATTTGATCCAGATCTTCGAGTTTGGTCTTGAGGGTGACAAGTTCTTCTTCCATTTGTCTATTTTCTCCTGCGTGGTGGACAACCATAAGCAAGTTTTTGTTTTTTGTTTTTTGTTTATTTATTTATCAGAAATGGGTGGAAAAACAAAAACAAAGAGGGTTTTAGAAAAGGAAAATTTTGAGTTGGAAAAATGCGAGTGGGTAACTAGGTTGTGGACACTTTTTGAGGGACAAGGAAACAAAAAATATGAATTTCAGAAGCGGGGTGAAAGAAGGAGATGGAATTTTGGGCTTCGGAAAGAGGACTTGGGATAGGGTCCTCAATGAATGAAATATGTAGAATGGAATGACAGGGGGTTACAATGAATTTTCAAGGGAAACAGAGCTAAATCAAGGAATATATGGTTGAAGATTTTTTTTTTTTGAAGAAATGATATGTGGTGGTGCTAGAAAGCTGTGCTTTATCAACTTGAATTGGAGTAAATGATCTGTGACAATTCTGGAATTCTGTGTGTTATCAACTGTAAATAGATATGGACCCCAGGTATAATCGGCTTCCTAACGGTTCAAAGGTAGACACTTGACCACCAAGGCTATCTCAGGCTTGAGTATTGGGGCAGTAGCCCTCACTTCATGGCGCAGGTAAAACTGTTAGCCGTTTGGCCAAAAACGACATCTCTTTGGTTTTCCTCATGAATGGGAATCTAGTCAATCTGGTGGGGGTTGTTGCCCTTTTCGCTTGGCAGGTCCTCTCAATGGCCAGCTACTTCAGGGTTCTTGTGGTACTCCTCACAATGAGTTTTAGGGCTATGCCCAAGTACTTCCCACAGTTAAGCGGATAGGGTTTATTCCTTGTTCCAAATGAAAAATAACGCTGTGAGAAAAAGAACTACTGCAATAATCATAGTACCAAAAAAAATGTGGCAGAAATTCCATCCAATGCTCAAAAACCCGTAATTAGAGCTAGGGTTTTGAGATGAGAACTTTAAAAATGAGCATAAACCGATCTATATTGCTCAGAATCGCTATTATAGCCTATTTCTAGAACTGGAACAACCACTCTGCTTCTACCCATGAGATCGGAATATAAATCTAGGCACCTAGTCAAAAGAGTTTTGCTCTGCAATTTCCGCGGCCGTCACTGAAATTCTAAAAAATTACGGATTTTAAATCCGCGATATCTCCACTTTTAGAACTCCAAATGAGATGTTTTTTTTTTGAAATTGTGTATTTTTGAAATAGAAATTAAGATATGCAACTTATTTTTCTTGAATCTACACATAAAATTTCAAAAATGGATGTGAAAGTCGCCGCCCAATTTTGCCCCCTTCTTTTTCCAAAAAAACAAGTTTCCCACTTGTGCAAAGGAAAGTGCTTTGATACTAGATGTGGAGAACCTCCTACAATAAATAATGAGACTGCACGATATAAAATAAATATTGGAGCACAAAAGATATTTTATTTGATCGCAGACCACTTCGAGGGGGCAACCTCTTTTGAGCAAGCTCAATACAAAATAACTCTTTGATGCTTTCATTAGCCTCAACACATACTTATATACTAAGTCTAATCTAATTACCCCCCATGAATGTGGGATAATGCAACATAATAACTAGACAACTTAACAACTATTACTTACTCCCCATGAATGTGAGATAATACAACACACTGATGGGACGACTTACAAAGCATATGCGTCCGATAAAATATACTAACAAAATAAAGAGGAGGGTTGACACAGGTTCTTAACATATTTCTTGTGCCCAAGGTGTTCTTCATCTCTCGAGGTGGATCTATCGTCCTCTTTATATTCTTCTGAAGCTCTTTCTTTCGCTATGGTGTATTTGACTTGAAAAGCTTGAGGTTCCTCTTCTGAATTGTCGTTACTTGTTCTTTGGAATTATCTACAAGTCAAATTCAGTTGCATGATTAGAAATATATCATAATTTCCAAAACATATTAATATTGACAAATATATGTCACATTGCCATGCGACTATTTTAGCCAATGCTACAACATTCATTCATATCATGTATACATATAGTAATTTATAGATGCATTCTACCCCAATGTTATTAAGAGTGTGTACTACTCCTAATATGTCAACAAAGTGGTTTCAATCTAGATAAGTAGTAATGGAATGTTGTACACCATAATTGACTTCTTACCCATTATGTGAAATTCAGTAGTATAAATGCAAAAAGCAGTCAGAAGTAAAAGCACACAACTCTGGACCTAAGGAGGGCGTAGTTTCCATTTAGAGGATCAGTTAGAAAAGCAAAAAGTGCAAAAAAGATGTCAGAAGCAAAAGCAAGAAACTTTGGGCCTAAGGAGGGCGCATTTTCTATTTTGAATGAAAGGTTATTGACATGAAAACTTCTCACATGACTCATACATACCATTTTCTCAAGGAGGGCACACCACTTGGCTAGGGTTAGGGTTTAGCAAGGGAAACTTGCTCAACAAGTGATTGAATTTCTTAACAAGTCACCCAGGGTCTACTTAAATATAATTCGAGCACCATTATTCAGTTTTGTTGATGAATGATTTTGTATTGAGTGAAGCTAAGCTTCATACTGAGTGATGAGCCTCGGTCTCTTGGTTGATGCACCCCAAGTTCCATTCCCCTCTCTTCTATTTTCCTTTAAATTTTCAGTGCAGGTTACAATGAGCCAAAGATCAACACTCTAAGATTCAATTATACCTATTTAGCATCCATATATCATTCAAGTCGAGCTCCAGTGAAGGGAACTTCACCTACACTCCTAGTCCCAAGCTTGGTGCTAGTTTCGGGCCTCCCATCCACAGTTTTGGACCCCCTTTTGAGGAGATTAGCTCTACAAACACTCTTATGAGATTCTTAGCCCCATTCACTCATTATGACTTTTGT
>LPNX011031578.1:0-68972 GCA_001517045.1 Pseudotsuga menziesii | reverse complement strand
ATCTTCATCAAATGTTGGGTAGTTACCATGAACATTGAAACGTATTTACTTAAAATAACATTTATCTAGAAAACTTGACACTTTTTGTATTTAATTATTCCACCTACTTGTTGCACTAATCATCAACATCTTGTGTTGCCACGTGGCTCTTCTACCTGTCCTTTTATCCACTATTCAATGTGAAAATATCTTTTGATAATTGGTTAACTTTGAATCTTCTTTTTCTACCATCTTGTATCTTTAAGTTTACAAGTTTTCAATATGTGATGGGCACTTGTATGCATTCCTGGAAGGTGTCAAGGTTTGGAATGAGACCCAAAACGTAACATCAAAAACGTCTTTTCGAATGGTGATTTTTAAACCTTCGAAACCATAATTTGAAAACCACGGTTTCGGAAGGGATAATTATTAATATTTTAATTTAATAGCCACGGGGATAAGTCAACGTGAAACGGAAACTAATGAAATATAGCCCAAGTGCATAATATATAAAAGTATTATTTTAACAATACTTTAATAAAATTCCCAAAGTCATATGTAAAGATTTTTAAATGTAATGCAAGAACCTTTGACTTGGATATAGTGTATTGGTTTCTTCAACTTTGAGGAGCTTTATTAAGTGGATTGTAAACAAAGAAACTAATATGAGACTTATTTGAGTCATGGGAGGATTAATTAATTTTACACAAACTATGGGCAATGCCAATTTGAAGACAATTTACATTGCAACATCTGCTTTAATTGTCAAATTTAGGACAATTTATATTGTAACATCTGTTCTAATTGTCGAATGGTGCTTTCATGTGAGGCACCAAGAACCATATATCCATGCCTTCACTTCTTTTGGCATGGAGTCATTCTTCTTTGACTCAGAACTAACCTATCAACCTATGCATTTTATTATCTTGTTCTATAACCAATCCCTAAAAACATGCTCTATGTTCTATGTTTCATATCTTTGCTAGTTCATTACTCATTTTCACAAACCGAAACAAAACTAAAAGTAGAAATAAAATAGGAGCATGATTGTGAGCTTTATTTACATACAAGTTTTTTAATCAAATTGAAAAAACTCCTCTTGTGCCATGTCCCCTTTCGTTAATCCGACCAACGGAGGGAACATGAATGATACCCAAGGTGTTAAATTTTGCCCCATGGCCATATTACGAATTTATTGTCATCTAAATGCATGTGCAAATTCATATTAAACATACATAACATAATTAAACTCTACCAATGCACACATAACATTCTTATACTAGCATACTCATCACATACATAACAATAAACCTACACACAACAATAATCACATTTTCATGTTATTCACATTCATCTAATTGAAATTTTCATGTTGGGTCAGATCATTCAATTTAACACAATGAACAATCAACCGTAACACATAAATTAGGCATAATCAGAGACAACAACAAACACTCATTTTTTAAATTAAAATTTCCCAAGAAACTAGATATGGAAGAGCAATGTTCCACCCAAATGTAGGTCTCTGTCCAACCTATATTATTTTAGTTGAGAGACCATTCCCATTATGGGCTATGTATCCACTGAGGAGGATCTACTTAGGCTCACTCATAGCCATATGCACAAGTACTCATGTTAAGCCAACACACAACTAGGTTTATGAAGCATATAGAGAGGTAGTGAAGGATATCGCTAAGCCAATGAGCTCAACCAAATATCTACATGCATCTCAATCTAGCTTGAAACAACCTTGAAACCCAAAATACCTACCACGCCAAACACGAGGAAGGTTCCCTTCTTTGCTACACATTCCCTTATGCGTCCCTTCCATCTAGCGCTCTTCAAGGTGGTCATTAAAGGTCCAAGCTATTGAAATTCTATAGATTATTTCCTTCACGGGGTTTATAAAGTGAATTCAACCTTTGATCCCACTCCCTCTTCAATCCACTCTAAGATTTTAACAAATTATGGCCACGTGATTGTCAATCATGACATTCGACTTTCAGGATTCCAATTCTGGGTCTTCCCATGGATTTTCAGGATTTTGACTCTCAAATTCTCCCCAGGGTTTACGTATATGAATTCCCCATTGGATTTTACTATCCATGTGAATTTCTGGACATTCTGGACACTCTAAAACGGGGATTAATTTTTGGTTATGACTTTTGCAATTTTTCCTTACTAGGAATGCATAACATGTTGATAATTGATGTCTCATTGTTCTACAATGGAATGGGGATGATGGAAAATGAATTTCCATGAGGAAAAATGACTTGTGGGTAAATTAAACTATGCCCATACTCAACCATACAATATTTTAAGTTTTTCCCATGCTTCATTAATTCATGAGCTGATTTCTTAGCTACCATTTTACAACAGAAATAGATGTCAACATAGCTATTCAAGATGGGAACAATGGGTTCAATCCCACAACACCCTCACCTCACCCTAGTGGATACACCCCCTCCCCCTCATTTTAGTTGGTTCCATAACCATCCCTTGGTATTCTATTTGCATTAAAAAATATTTATATGTTTTTACAATTTTCCATGGCTTACTAACACATGGATAATAATACATAAAATACTTTCCTTTAAAACCCAAGCATTCACTAGCCGGGCCTTGACCTTGATCTCCATGCTAGGAATCATATCACATATACACAATATTTACATATAAATCCAATGGCTAAGGGTAAAAAATTTGGGTATTACATTTCCCTCCCCTTTATAACAACATCGTCCTCGGTGTTCTCAAAACTTGAACAAAAAATGGGTATGCCTCTTTCATGGAATCTTCCAACTCCCATGTAGCCTCATCAGTACCAAGGTGCTTCCATTGCACCTTTACATGTCCAATGGGTCGGTTACAGAGCAATGTTACCTCCTTGTTGATGTTGCGAATAGGTTCCACTTGGAACTCTCCCTCGGGTTCCACCTATACTAAATTCCAATTAATTATGCGATTAAGATCATGTACATACTTATTAAGAAAAGAAACATGAAAACCATTATGAGCTCTCATTTTAGAAGGAAATGCAATCCTATATGCAACTGGCCCTATCCTATCAATAACTTCAAACGACCCACAATATCTTGGTGCCAAATTGACACAACTTCCCAACTTTAGGGGACTTTTCCTTGGCCTTACTCTCAAATAAACACGATCCCCAATTTTAATTTCCTTGTGCACTCTTTTCAAATCTGCATAGCTCTTATGTCTATCTTGGGATGCCTTTAAATTATGCATGATCTTAACAATTTCTTGTTCCATTTCCTTGAGCATTTAGAGAACAAGTAATATCCTATTCATCAAACTATCCCATCTCATCAGGGTTATGCATGCTTTTCCATACAAGGCTTCAAATGGACTCATTCGCAATGATGCTTGATGTCCATTATTGTATGCAAATTCTACCAAGTGTAGGTAATCCTGTAACACCCCATTTTTTACCCCGTTTGCATTAAATGTATATGATGTATATATTGTAATTAATCATGGTGTGGAGCTAAAGGAAAAATCCCCACCATTGATTTAGTGTTTTATGTTTCGGCGATTAAAAATTGTCGTCGATGGTATTTTGTGCTAGCCAACACATTATAATTTTGGACAACATGTAAATATGCAATTTAATTAAAAACCCACAACCAGCTATGTCAACGCAACAAATAATGAGATGGGGGCATGATTTCCTAAGGATAAGGGGGGGGGGGGAATATTCAAACCTTTGGGGCCAATGGGGAAATTCTGAATGTCAAAGGGAAAACCCATCAAACAGTTAACTACCTTTCTTGTCTTATTCACCCAATCATTTATTATTGCAAGAAATTGGTTGAGTTGGTTATTGCATGGGATGGGCAAGGTATGGCAATCCAAATTCGAATTTGAGAAGCTATCATTTTTTGGGAAACACAATTTTGACTTATGGGGCAAGTTATTGCCCAAAATTGCTGCCCATTCCCTCATGCATGGACATTGTTGTATTCCCCACGTTTTTGGAGCTGCTGGCATTCTGCATTCACGTTTTTTGCAGTGTTCTTCATTTTTCCCATGGTTGGGAAGTGTTTTTGTTAATGTTCAGTGGCTGGGATCACTCCTGGGCGTTTTTGTGTTGTTTCCACATCTCAACGGTTGGGGAATTTCATGTTTTTAGGGTTGTACAACCAATGGGGGGCAGAGCCATGAATTTAGGGATTAAGGGAGCTGATTTTTCCCATGTGAAGCCATAGAACGATTCTGGAAATTGAATTTCTATCAACGAGATGTTTTACCCATTTGCCATTTCCGATTTTGGCCTTTGTGATGTTTTCCTTCAATCCTAGAACTGTAATTGCTGTGTATGCATATTTTGTTTGATCTCTGAAGTGGTTTGGGAGTGGAAATGGGGTCTGGCAAGTTTGATAAACCTAGTGTGAGAAGGAACCTCACAGACAGATCTAGGGGGATGGTTTTGTTCTTTGCACACCCTAAATTGCACTAGAAGGGAAGGCATATCCCGAGGGACTATGTAGGAGAGAAGGGGGTGCTTCCTTGTGTTGGGTGTATAGGTGTTTTAGAATTCAGGCTAGATCTGTTGCAGGTGTCCATAGCTCTGGGGTTGATCTCACTAGCTTAGTAGTCTACCTTACAAGCTCCTTTGCAGCCTGATAAACCCAACTATGTTGGCTTGGCTGAGTTTTTGTTGTATCCTTGGCTATGTGTGAGTCTGCTAGTGTTCCCTTATTCCTTGTGGGAATCATTATTAGCTTGGGGGTGGCAGTGTTGTTGAGTGATTGATGAGCACCCTAGCCTATCATTGGGTGGAACCTTGCAGCGACATAGCTGGTTTCCAGATAAGCTTCTTCCAAGATAAGTATTCTTGTCTATGTTAATCGTTGTATTTGTATTTGCTTAATGAAATATGATGAACATGCCTAATGTGTTGAATTGATGAATTTCTTCCATTTTCTAATCGCAATTGTATGCATTTGTGTGCGTTTTATGTCAATGCATTTTTATATTTACGTTGATGGGGCTAGATTGCCCGGATTAGCAGCACCATGGTTGCGTTCTCTCTTTGGTGAATGAGAGGGGATGTGACTGTGTGGTATCAGAGCTCATGTTCTAGCTTTGGGACTTAATGGTCCATGATGGATTAACTTCTAAGTTCTGGAGGAAGGAGCTAACAACAGCAAGAAAAACTCATATTTTTCTAAGTGTTGAACATTCTTTTTTGTGTGGCAACTGAGAAAGCTAAAGAGAGTTCGATTTGGTGGTTGTGTTGGTAAGAGGGAGCTGACAGGGAATGTAGTCGAGGTGTGTTGGGGTATTCGACAGCATCGGTGAGAAGAGATAAATGGAGTCGACAAGAAGGTAGAGGAAGAAAAATCTTCAATTTTTTTTCTAAGTATGAAAAATAGCCTGTCGGCCCAGTTAGCTGAAGTCGGGATGATACATCGGATGGATCGGATGAAGGCGAGCTAACACATGTCGAATGAAGTTAGCCGAATAAGAGCTGCAACGACAGGTGGAAGTTGATATTGGAGCTGCAACGGAGGGTGGAAGTTGAGAATTGAGCCGATGAGTGTCGACTGAGTCAAGCCGATGAGAAGAAAAGAAAAAAAAATTGAAATTTATTTCTAAGTATTGAAATTGGTAGAAATCAGAGAATTTTGTCGATACATCGACTGAGTTCTGCTGACACACATCAAAAAACTTTGGGAGTTTCAACTGCAACATGTCAGGTGGAAATTCAAATTTTTTTCGACGCGACGAAAGGCTTAGCCAGTTCGTCGATCGGAAGAAACTTCAAAAATTTTCAGCAATGATGACAGTTTTGGAAAGTTTCCAATTGGAAGAAAGTTGGACATTTTTTTTCTATGGAAGAAGGCCCACAGCAGGTGAAAGTTTGAAAATTTTCCGACACAGCCACGGATGAAAGTCAAAAAAATTTCTAACGCAGCCGGTGAAAGTCAAAAAAAAATTCGACGTAGCGGAAGGAGACGTTGGAAGGAATTACATGAATTTTGTCGATGCGTACCGGGAAAAGATGGGAAATTTTACCGACACATCAGAAGGAAAAGGAAAATGGAGCCAACATGTCGGAAAAATTTTGGTGAGTTCACCCACATGTCGAAAGGAAAATGAAAATTGCGTTGAAAATAGGGATTTTTGGTAGGTTTTCAGTGAGATCTGCAGGGGCCAGAAAGATGGAAAAATGGTTGCATGTTTGTGTGCCATATTACACAAAATCAAAGTCCCCTTGATCCCCATTGTCCCCCTAAGATAGTCATTATTTGTGAAAAGAAAACTTCTATGATTTGGAAAAGTTTTCAATATGAGATTTTTCCAAATGTAGGTAAGTAATGTATAAATTCTTGTGAATGTTATGCAGCTAATAGTTGTGTTTATTAACACATTTTGCAGAATCATAGTCACCTTCAAAGGTAGTATTCCAGATAGTGCAGTTCGGTAAAGTTGGTTCAGCCATGAGAACCTTCAGCATGAATGATGCAAAGAACTCCAATGAGTACGAGGAAGATGATATGGGGGAAAATGTCCGAGTTGGAAATGGTGAGACAAAGTCTAATGGGAGGAGGTTTCAATATACTCCCCCATATTTTGCATCCACCATGAGAAGCCTAAGGGTGGAGATGAAAAGTTATAGAGAAGATAATGGAAGATTGGTTAAGGCTCAAAAGGAGGAGAATCAGCTGAATGCAGCCATGCTACAAATTTTGACAGATAGCCAGAGACATATGAACTCTAGGGACTGGACAGTAAGACCGAAAGGTAGTAAAAGCAGTACCAGAAGAAGGAAGAGGTCTCCTAGTGGGTCATTTGACTCTGAAGGATCCACTAGCAGTTCAAGTTCTTCTTCTCACAAGAATGAGAGGACGAGGAATTACCAAGACCATTCACATGATGAGTTTAAGAAGGCAAGGCCACCTACCTTTAATGGTGAGATAAAGAATGGTCAAGAAGCTGAATCTTGGCTTCTTGGGATGAGAAAATATTTCCAAGTCCAAGACTACTATGGAAATACAAAGGCTAGAGTAGCCATATTGAATTTGACTGGAAGAGCATCCATATGGTGGGAGCACTTCGGGAAAGTGAAAAAGATTAATGAAAGGAGGATTGTGTGGAAATAGTTCCAGAATTATTTCAAGCAGAAGTACCTATTTGACATGTACTATGATGATAAGATCAAAGAATTCCATGAGGTAAGATTGGGGCAACAGACCATGGAAGAGTATGCAAACAATTTCTTGGAGCTGTTGAGGTATGTCAGGTAAATCAAAGATGAAAAGGTGAAAATTCAGCATTTCCTGAGTGGATTGCCTCAGTGTTACAAAGACATAATTGAGTTTTATAAACCTAGAACTCTAGAAGAAACAATGAGGAAATCCAAGTATTGCTATGAGAAAAGCAAATGAAAAATTGATTATCATAAGACATGGAAGGACAAGAAGAATGAGAATTATGACCAAAGGAATAAAGGTTTCAAACCTTCTAACTTTAGGAATCAATAGAAGCATCCATCCCATGTTGAGAAGAAGCCAGCCAGAGTGGTGGGAGAAAATCCCAAAGAACCACAACAGAATAGAGAACCTATCCAATGTTGGAAATGTGGAGGACCCCACATGCGCAGAAATTGTCCACTTGAGAATGAGAATGCAAGGCTAGCTTACAACATTCAGGAGGCAGAAACAATGGGTCAAGTAGTAAGGGATGTCCCTAGGATTTATGCAGCACTCGAGGACTGCCAGGAAGATCACCAATCAATTGTGGTTGAAGTTGCAGGTAATATTGTTGAACAATCTGTTTCTATTTTGATTGACCTTGTTTCTACTCATAATTACATTACCCCAAGAGTAGTGGAGATTTGTGCTTTTAAGAAAGTAAATCATAGAAAATATTGGTTGGTTCAGCTAGCCGCTGGAACTAAGAGAAAGGTTAGTGAAGTGGTAGAGAAATGTTCGTTGGTCATGAATGGATTGGTCACTTGTGTTGATTTGAATGTTCTACCACTTGGTTCCTATGATGTTCTCATTGGAATGGATTGGTTAGAAGCTCACAGGGTAAAGCTTGATTGTTACAATAAGAATTTTGAATGCATGGATGAAGAATGGAACCCAAGAGTTGTAAGAGGCATTCCAATGGTGATTTTCGTTATCCAGATTTCATCAATGCAGCTGAGGAAGTGTTATAGGAAAGGTTGCAAAGTGTATGCAGCTCATGTTTTGGAAGCAATAGAGAATGAAAATATTAGGTTGGAGGACTATTCTGTATTGTAAGAATTTAGGGATGTTTTTCCTGATGAGATTCCAAGGATTCCTCCAAAAAGGGACATTGATTTCACAATTGAAGTTGTGCCAGGAGCAGCACTAGTGTCCAAGACACCCTACAAGATGAGTACACCATAAATTCTAGAGCTGAAGATGCAACTGCAAGGGTTGTTGGAGAAGAAGTATATCAGGCCGAGTGTGTCTCTTTGGGGAGCACCAATTTTTCTTGTGAAGAATAAAGATGGTACACTTAGGTTGTGTATTGATTACAGATAGCTGAACAAGGTCATGGTTAAGAATAAATACCCTTTTCCTAGGATTGATGACCTCTTTGATCAAATGAGAGGAGAAAAGGTATTTTCCAAGATTGACTTAAGGTTGGGTTACCATCAAGTGAGAATCAAGGATGAAGACATTCATAAGACAACCTTCAGGACAAGGTATGGAAATTATGAGTTTGTATTGGTACCATTTGGTCTCACAAATGCACCAGCTACATTTATGTGCCTTATGAATAGTGTCTTCAGCAGGTATTTGGACAAGTTTGTTCTTGTTTTCCTTGACAACATTCTTATTTATTCTAAGAATGAGGAAGAGCATGAAGAACACCTTAGATTGACATTGCAATTGCTCAGGGAGAATAGGCTGTATGCAAAGGTGAGCAAGTGTGACTTCTATAAAGATTGGATTCATTATTTGGGTCACATTATCTAAGAAGAGGGTATATCTATGGACCCTAAGAAGATTGAGGCCATTATGAATTGGCCTACTCCAAGAAATGCGACAGATGTAATATCTTTTATGGGGCTTGTAGGATACTACAAGAGATTCATTGAAAGATTCTCCAAAGTTGCACATCCAGTCACTTCTTTTCAAAAGAAGGGAATACAGTTTGAATGGACACCAAGGTGTGAAGAAAGCTTCCAACAGTTGAAGAATATTCTCACAAGTGCACCAGTCTTAAAGATTGCCGACCGAAAAAAATATTTTGTGGTGTTTACTGATGCATGTGGTCAAGGGCTTGGAGGAGTCCGCATGCAAGACAACCACGCGATATGTTACGAGTCAAGAAATTTGAAGGAACATGAGAAAACCTATGCCACTCATGATCTAGAACTTGCAGCCATAGTACATTCTATCAAGATGTGGAGGAATTACTTGATGGGAAGAAGATTTGAGTCGAGGACATACCATTGTGGTTTGAAGTACTTGTTTGATCAACCAATGTTAAATGTTAGGAAAGCTAGATGGCTGGAGTTTTTATGTGAGTTTGGTTTTAAAATCAAACACATAAAACGAAAAGAGAATAAGGTAGCTGATGCACTCAGCAGGAAGGTGTAGGAAATGCATGTGGCATCCATTAGTATTTTCCAATCGAAGTTGAGGCAACAGATTGTTAATTATGTTGCTGAAGATGAATTGTATGCCCAGGTCAACGACAAGTTGCAACAACAAAGCCTTGAAAAGAAGTATGAGGGATATAAATTGGAAGAAGATGGAATTCTTACTTATAAGAACATAATTTATATTCCGAATGTAGCATATTTGAGGAGGGTTTCTATGGATGAGATCCATCAAGCTCCATGTTCTGGTCACCTAGGATATCAGAAGACAATTGCTACAGCTAGAAAGCAGTATTTTTGGCTAGAAATGAAAGATGACATGGCTGAATATATTTCAAGGTGCATGAAATGTCAGCAAGTGAAGGTTGAGCACCAACACCCAACAGGTTTGTTGCAACTTTTTCCAGTTCCAGAATGGAAATGGGAAGTTATTTCCATGGATTTTATTACAGGATTTCCAATGACTTGGAGACAACATGATTCCATCATGGTTGTGGTGGACAAGTTGACAAAGGAAATGGATTTTATACTGGTTAAGTCTACGCATAAGACGGATGGCATTGCAAAGATCTTCATGGAGGAGATTTTCAAATTGCATGGATTTCCTAAGGCAATAGTCTCTGACAGAGATGTCAAGTTCACTTCCAATTTTTGGAAGGGGTTGTTTGAATATTTGCATATAAAGTTGAACTTCAGCACTGCCTACCATCCTCAGACTGATGGGTAGATAGAGATAGTGAATCAAGTCCTTGAAGACATGCTTTTCATGTGTGTGATGGGAAAACCAACCAAGTGGGAAGATTATTTACACTTGGTAGAGTTTTCTTATAACAATGGACAACAAACATCCTTGGGGATGATCCCATATGAAGCTTTGTATGGTAGGAGGTGTAGGACACCAGTGACTTGGGATAATCCAGTGAATAGGGTTGTGCTTGGTCCAGAATTTCTCAAAGAGATGGAGTAGGAGGTTGTAAAGATCAGGCAAAATCTAAAAGCAGCCCAGGATAGACAAAAAATCTTTGCAGATAGGCATAGGGTGAACAGAGAGTTCAGTGTTGGGGACCATGTTTACCTCAGAGTGAGGGCAAGGAAGAGTTCCTTGAAGCTTGGAAGTTGTGCCAAGCTGTTACCTAGATATTGTGGGCCATTTGAAGTGCTTAAAAGAATAGGACTAGTTGCATATAGACTTGCATTGCCTTCTAGCACTATAGATCATAATGTTTTTCATGTTTCTTTGCTTAATAAATATGATATGATCCTAACCATGTGATAAATTGGGATGTGATTCAGGTGGAACTCGACGAATATTTCCAAATCGAGTCAATGCGCATCCTCGAGAAGGAGTTCAAAATGCTCCGAAACCAAGCCATAGGGCATGTGAAGGTGCAATGGGAGCACTATGGTCCTGAAGAGGCTACATGGGAGTTGGAGGATACCATGCAATTGGAACATGCATTTTGTTCAATTTTGCGGAGCACAGAGGACGGTGCCAATGTAGCATTTTTGTTCAATTTTGTAAAGCATTGAGGACAGTGTTGTTGAAGGGGTATGGGAATGTAACACCCCAGTTTTGACCCCATTTTCATTAAATGTATATGATGTATATATTGTAATTAATCATGGTGTGGAGCTAAAGGCAAAGTCCCCACCATTGATTTAGCGTTTTATGTTTGATGATTAAAAATTGTTGTCGATGGTATTTTGTGCTAGCTGACACATTATAATTTTGGACATCATGTAAATATGCAATTTAATTAAAAACCCACAACCAGCTATGTCAACGCAACAAATAATAAGATGGGGGCATGATTTCCTAAGGGTAGGGGGGGGGGGATATTCAAACCTTTGGGGCCAATGGGGAAAAGCCAAATGTCAAAGGGAGAACCCATCAAACCGTCAACTACCTTTCTTGTCTTGTTCACCCAATCATTTATTACTACCAAAAATTGGTTGAGTTCATTATTGCATGGGATGGGAAAGGTATGGCAGTCCAAATTTCAATTTGAGAAGCTATCGGTTTTTGGAAAATGTGATTTTGACTTATGGGGCAAGTTATTTCCCAAAAATGTTTCCCATTCCCTCATGCATGGATGTTCTTTTCCTCCCATGTTTTTGGAGCTATTGGCATTCTGCATTCACATTTTTTGTTTTGTTCATCATTTTTACCATGATTGGGAAGTGTTTTTGTTAATGTTCATGTTGCTAGGAATTTTGCAGATTTTGCAGACAGAAGTTGTTCCTTTGGTTTGAACGGTCCAGATCCATGTTGATGTATTGTACCCCTATGTTTATTCTGGGAAGTACCTTTAATGTAATTGATTCATGTCATGCCCCGATGTTCTTATTGGGAGATTCAATAATGTAAACAAGTCATATAAAGTCATAGAGGGTAACCCTCCCTATTGATCAAGGGTTAAAGTCCCTGTAGTTGTGGGGCCCTAGGGTTATTAGACTCTCCTAGAGAAGTCAAGAATTAGTATAAATAGAGAGTGAGCCTCTTTATTTATCACACATTCACTCACACTCAGTTGTAGTGCATAATTGAGAGAGAAAGAAGAAGCTGGGACAAGAGAGAGAGAGAGACTACTGCTGTTAGGAGATCATCTTACTGTTTTTGGGTTTTACTTTTGGTGTTGATTCTATCTCTGAGGAAGTTGAAGGGTTTTCTCCTTTATGGTTTCCCCGAGGAAAATCTTTGTGTCTATTGTCTCTTGTGTTTGATTGTTGTGCTTGTTATTCTCTCAGTTAAATATCCTAAGATAATACTGTCTAAATGATAAAAATCTAACATGGTATCAGAGCTAACTTGAGAAGAAGACACTGTGCAGATGTTGAAGCAAGGGCTTCCTACTTTTTGGATCTCTCTCCATCGATTTTCAACAAAAGGATGTTGGGCTGACTCTCCTCTCTAGGGCACATCTTTCTATCGAAGCAGAATCCGATTCTGAGCATTTTCGGTTTTTGACCCGACACTACTGTGGGAAATTAGGGATTTCCACAGAAGTGGAATTTTTGAGTGAGCCCAGGCCTGGATTGATCTCCTTGTCAAAATCGAAGTTTAGAGATCAAGATCAAAGTTTTTGGTTGGGAAGAACTCTGGGAAACTCAAACCCTAATCTGCTCCTGAACCAGCTATGTAGAAATTCAGCTCCAGATCCAGTTTCAACATCTTAACTCAGTAAGATCTAAATATTTTGCATTTCCAGTTGATGTTCTCTATTAATATGTCTCATCATACCAAGCTTGATGAAAATATTGAGGGAGATGATAACTTCCAAGCCTAGAAGAAAATGAGTTGGACTCTTACATTAATGAAGAGGTTCCAGTTCTAGAGGGAGATGAGGCTAAAGCCTTACACAAAATAAATTGGTCATGGATAAGAGGATTATTGCTGATTCAATCAAGGATCACCTCATACCACAAGTTTCCTCCCTAAAGACACCTAAAGCTATGTTTTATTTTCCAACCAAACTGTTTGAAGGGAAGAACATAAATCGGAAGATGACTCTGAGAAACCAATTGAAGAATGTAAAGATCCAGAATGCGGAAACCATCCAGTCTTACTTTACAAGAGTCTCTCAGATCAAGGAACAAATTGAAGCAATATATGAAGAAGTAGAGAATGCATAAATTGTGATGACCACCTTGAATGGCCTCCCTTGATGATGGGACTCCTTTATTCAAGGGATCTATGCCAGAAAGAAGCTAGTCGAACTCAGTAGAGTGTGGGAGGAATGCTCACAAGAAGAATCTCAGATAGTAGCTCGAGAAGAAAAGATGGGAAGTGAATATTAAGCTCTCACAATACACTCTAGGAAAATCAGAAGAGACTTTCATCACCCCAAAGGTAAGCACTTCCACCAGAAATATAACCCTAAAATATCTAACAAAGATATATCTAAATTCAGATGCTATACATGTGATGAAAGAGAAAACTTTGCCAAATATTGTCCTAGAAACAAAAATAGCTCTCACAAGAAGAAGGGAAACAAGAGAAGACATCATGCTCATGCTTCAGAAGATGATGAACCTTCCACAAAGAAAATCAAACAAGAAAGTGATGATTCTTCAAGTGAAGAAGAATATTTTCCGATTTCCGCTCTCATGGGAACCATTACACATGGAAGCAATGATTGGCTTATAGACAGTGGGGCTTCCAAACATATGACAGGATTCAAATAATCCTTTGTGAAACTGTCTGAACATGAGTCACCTCACAAGGTGAAACTTGGAGATGACTACTAGTATCCAATAAAAGGTAGTGGGGAATCCTCCTATAAGCTAGACTCTGGAAAGTCTATGAAGATGAAGGATGTCTTGTGTGTACCAGGACTAAAGAAGAACCTCCTTTCCATATCTGCATTGGATGCAAAAGGCATGAGGGTTGCATTTGTAGATGGCCAAGTTCTTATGTGGCCAAATGGAAAGACTATTGATGATGCAATAGTGATTGGGGAACAAGAAGGAGGTCTATACAAACTAAAGGGCCAACCAAAACAAGATTTGGTTCATAACTTAGTAGAGCCAAATAAACTTTGGAATAGAAGGCTTCCACACGTGCATTATATAGCACTACCACTTGCAAGCAAATTTGTTGAAAGTATTCTAGAAATACAGACAAAACATGATGGGGTCTGCAAAGGATGTGCGAAAGGAAAGAACACAAAGAAGACATTTCCAAGTAGTGAGAACAAGGCAAAAGGAACCTTGGAAATCATCCACTCCGATGTATGCGGTACGATGTCATCCAGTTCATTAAGAGGATATGTATACTATGTTTCTTTCATTAATGATTTTTTCTAGGAAGACATGGATATACTTCTTAAAGAACAAAGATGAAGTATTCAACAAGTTCAAGGAATTCAAAGCCTTGATTGAGAACCACACAAAAAACAAGATCAAGCCTTTTGATCAGATAATGGGAGAGAATTCACATCAAATGAATTCAAAGAATTATGCAAAGATTCAGGGATTAAGAGGGAGCTAACCACTCCATATAATCCACAACAAAATGGGGTTGTAGAAAGGAAGAATAGAACGATCATGGAACCTGTAAGGGCCATGCTTCATGATCAAGATATTCCCATGCATCTATGGGTAGAAGCTTCCAAAACAACGGTGTATGTACAGAACCGTACTCCACACAGAGTACTCGAGAACAAGACACTTGAAGAAGTCTTTTCCGACAAGAAACCAAAATTCAGCCATCTCAGAATATTCAGCTGTCCTGTATACATACAAATTCCAAAAGAAAAGAAGACAAAGTTAGAGCCTTCTGGAAAGAAGGGTATATTTTTGGGATACAGTGAAAGCTCGAAAGCTTATAGAATGGACTTCCGAGGATTCAAGAATATCGACATAAGAAGAGATGTAACATTTGATGAAGATTCAACTTACAACAAATCTAGAAAGAGACCAGTTGAAGACTCTGAAGAAACAAAAGCACCCAGAATTCAAGATACAACTATGAACGATGCAAATCAAGATGAAGATCGAGAAATAGAAGAACCCCAAGAACTTGTAGATCCAACCCAAGAGAATAATCCTCACAAGAGGAAACCTGCATGGGTACGAGAGGCTATCCTAAGTGCAGAAAGATATGAGGCTCCATAAGAAATACACGGAGAGAGGAAAAGAACCAGGTCTTGCTTCGGTTTTGTGGCCCTGCTATGTGACATTATTGATAAAGAATCTTCCAACTATGAAGAGGTGATAGAGAATAAAGAATGGAAGGATGCTATGATCAAGGAGTACCAATCGATCATGAAGAATGATGTCTGAGATGTTGTCCCTAGACCAGAGGGGAAGTCTGTTGTAAATTCCAAGTGGATCTACAAGATCAAGCATGCTGTATATGGCAGCATAGAGAGATATAAAGAAATATTTTTGGTTAGTGGCTTCTCCCAGAAAGAAGGAATATATTATGAAGAAACTTTTGCACCTATAGCCAGAAACACTTCCATCAGATCAATACTTTCTCTGGATGCAATGATGAAATGGAAGATACACTAGATGGATTTTAATACTGCTTTCTTGAATGGTGTAGTGGAAGAGGAAGTGTATGTGGAGCAGCCACTCAGTTTTGAGACACATGATAGGGACACTCATGTGTGTAAATTGAAGAAATCCCTGTATGGTTTGAAACAGGCACCTAGGACATGGTAGAATAGAATTGATAGCTTCCTATCTAGTTTGGGATTTACCAAGAGTAAAGCAGATTCCAACCTTTACTACAAGGTTGAAGAAGGGAACCCAGTGATACTCCTCTTGTATGTAGATGATTTGTTTGTAACAAGTGTGGATGGGTTGATTGCTAATACAAAGAGGAAGCTTGTTGTCGAGTTCGAGATGAAGGACTTGGGCATGATGCACTACTTTCTAGGCATGGAGGTGTGGCATATTGCATATGGAATCTCCCTAGGACAAGGGAAGTATTCAGTAGATATCTTGAAGAGGTTTGGGATGATGGACTGCAAGGCCATGACCACACCAATGGAATCAAACCTGAAGCTTTTAAGTAATGCTTCATCAGAGTCGATTAATGTTAAGATGTATTGTCATATGAATGGGTCCTTGATGTGCCTAACAAATACGAGACCAGATATTTGATTTGTTGTGAACACATTGAGCTAGTTCCTGACAGATCCTAGACATTTTCACTTGATTGCTGCAAAGCATATTTTGAGGTACCTGAGGAGTACAGTTGATTATGGGCTCAAGTATAAGGCTGATCAAAAGATTAACCTATAAGTTTATGTTGATTCAGATTGGGCAGGCAGTTCCATCAATAGAAAGATAACTTCAGGGTGCTGCTTCAGTATGGGATCAAGTGTGATCTCTTGGTTCAGCAGGAAACAGTCTTGCGTGGCACTGAGTACAACTGAAGAAGAGTATGTTGTAGCTTGTTCAGCTAGTTGTGAGGTAGTGTGGCTTAGAAAGATACTATTTGATTTATTTGATCTCCTGTTGGATGCTACTTATATATATTGCGACAACTAGAGTTGTGTGAAGTTGTTTGAGAACTCGGTGTTCCATGACAAGTCAAAGCATATCGAGATCAAATATCACTATATTAGGTATATGGTATAGAGAGGAGCAGTTAAACTCTAGTATGTTGTGACAGACGAACATATAGCTGATGTATTGACCAATCCATTGGCCAGAGTGAAGTTTGAGTACATTAGGGAGAATCTTGGTGTTCTCCAGATCGAGGTTCCCTCCAAGGGGAGGTGATGAGTCCAACAGCCTTTCTGACATGGTAGGATTGGTTCCTTCCATGGTCAGACATAAGTGCAAGAGCCATTCTGATGTGAGTGTGGGATGTGTTCCCACATGATCAGAGATAAGTGTAGGAGCCATTCTGATGTGACTGTGGGATGTGTTCCCACATGATCAGATGTAAGTGCATAGCCATTCTAATGTGACTGTGGGATGTGTTCCCACATGATTAGATGTAAGTGTAGTGCCATTCTGATGTTACTATGGGATGTGTTCCGACATGATCAGATGTAAGTGTAGAGATTTTCTATCATGGATGCAGGATGTGTTCCCCACATGGCTAGATATAAGTGTTGAGCCTTTCAGACATGGTTCTTGGATGTATTCCTCCCATGGTCATATATAAGCGTTGAGCCTTTCTGACATGGTTCTTAGATGTGTTCCTCCCATGGTTGGATGTGAGTGTTGACCCTTTCCGACATGGTTCTTGGATGTGTTCCTCCCATGGTCATATGTGAGTGCTAGGCCTTTCTGAAATGGTTGTTGGATGTGTTCCTCCCATGGTCAAATGTGAGTGCTGGGCCTTTCTAACATGGTTTTTGGATGTGTTCCTCCCATGGTTAGATGTGAGTGTTGGGCATTCCTTTCTGACATGGTTGCTGGATGTGTTCCTCCCATAGTCAGATGTAAGTGTTGGGTGGGCCATTCTGACTAAGGGTCAGATATAAGCACTGAAGTAGACCTACATGGAGGTTAGGCCTACAACCAACATGAAAAAGGGATGGATTTGTAGAACTTCCTATGATGATAAGAATCAAGAGATAGCACTAGTGATGATGATTCAATAATGATCCAGTTGTGATGATCCAGATCGAGTGATGATCGAGTGATGATCTAGATCCAGTGATGATGACCTAGTGATGATCCAGTGATGATCCAAATCTAGTAATGAAGATGAAGATGACTTGAAGATGAAGATAACTTGATGATGATCCAGATGATACAGAGAAGAAGACCTATGCTGATAAATTGTGTCGAGAGAATACCTTCTTAGTTAAGAGGGAGTGTTGATGTATTTGTAACTTTGAAATGTATTCACTTGTATATTTTATGTATTGTACCCCGATGTTTATTCTGAGAAGTATTTGTAATGTAATTGAGTCATGTTATGCCCCAATGTTCATATCAGGATTTTCAATAATATAAACAAGTCATGTAAAGTTATAGAGGATAACCCTCCCTATTGATCAAGGGTTGAAGTCCCCGCAGTTATGGGGCCCTAGGGTTATTACACTCTACTAGAGTATTCGGCCCTAGTGAGTTATTGTAAATTTGGGAATTAGTATGAATAGAGAGTGAGCATCTCTGTTTATCACACATTCACTCACACTTAGTTGTAGTGCATAACAGAGAGAGAAATAAGAAGCTGGGACAAGAGAGAGAGAGACTACTACTGTCGGGAGATCATCTTACTGTTTTTGGGTTTTACTTTTGGTGTTGATTCTATCTCTGAGGAAGTTGCAGGGTTTTCTCCTTTATGGTTTCCCCAAGGAAAATATTTGTGTCTATTGTCTCTTGTGTTTGATTGTTGTGCTTGTTATTCTCTCAGTTAAAGATCCTAAGATAATACTGTCTAAATGATAAAAATCTAATAATCTAGAACAAATAGTTCACGACAAGGTTGAAAGACTTTCCCTAGAAGCTATAAACACCTAGAATACAATATTTGATGGAGTGATGTGCCTCTTCTCTTATGATGAAAGGTATCCAAGTAAATACCTGCATTAACACATCAAACACACGAGAGATTAAAGATACCAGAACATCATCTATAGATCTATGTCAGTGACTAAGGAATCTGACAATAACATGCAAGATTATAACATAACAAGTATATGGGAAAGGAACCAACTTTGCATTAATAAATGAAGAAAGAGTTTACAACCTATGTCTTAGTGTCGATGTACTCCTTCACAAAACCAACATCTTGTCCCCAATATCTCCAACTTGCTCCATCAAGCTCACTTAACTAATAAAGGCCAGAATGTCAAAGCAGTAGCATAACTTTACTCTCTCCCCAACTATGGACATTGAGCTTGCTTTTATAGGCTTGGAATGGATAGAGATGGTTGAGAAATTGGTGGGTGAGGTGGCTAGGATATCCTACAAGGATGGATCTCAAGCCCAACTGACCCTAGTGATCAGAGATAAGGGTGCCACAAAGCCTTCTTTCGAGAAGCTTCGTGAGAACTTCTCTTTTTCACTTTTTACCAAGGGCACCGCTTCTTGTTCACCATGATAGAGCAGTTTTAGGAAAAACAGTGCATTTCTCAAAGTGTAAAAGAGGTGCCACTGCTTACTGCCAACATATTACAGGCGGTGCTGATGAAGGTACCACTTTTTTACTAAAGGGTAGAAGCGGTGCTGGATTTTCATATACAAATTTGATGTCTGGACTGATGTTCTTGCTTCACAATTTGGGATTGAGGGAAACATTGAATTTTGGGATCTCATCACTGCATGCTGATGATGAGATTTAGGTATAATAGTTCAGTGGTTGGGATCACTCCTGGGCATTTTTGTGTTGTTTCCACATCTCCACGGTTGGGGAATTTCATGTTTTCAAGGTTGTACAACCAATGGGGGAAAGAGCCACGAATTTAGGGACTGAGGGAGCCATTTTTTCCCACGTGAATCCATAGAATGATTTTGGAAATTGAATTTCTATCAGGGGGTTGTTTTACCCATTTTCCATTTCCGATTTCATAGGCCAATCCACGTTTGGGATGGATTCTAGGAATTTTGAATTTAAACAAGTATGCATCCTCCTAGTCATCTAAAATTCATCCACCACCTTTAATAGAATTCGAATCCACATAAAACGCAGTTGGTCACCCATATGCCCCTAGACTCTTATCCATTTGGAAATATTAGAGGAAGGAACATAATTATTCCTTTGTCACTAGTTGAAAGAGATCCATCTTCTTTTCCTCCTCAAACATCCTTGAAAGAACACCACCAATTTTAGGATCTCCCCTAGGTTGGATTGAGATGGTTCGTTGTAGATAGAATTAAAATGATTGACCCTTAGTCCAACAAGATCCCATAATCCATGAACTTGATGGACTTCCCCATCTTTCAATTCACAAATGGTGTTTAGGTTCCTTAGGTGTCTAGCACATTTTTGGAACAATTTAGTATCCTAGTATATTGAAGAAATACAAAGAGATCACCTTTTTCACCTCCACTCAATCTCTTTATCCCAGATAGGATTATTCCTCATAGTCTCTAATCCAATAATTTTTTCGTGAGATCCCATGTCTAAAATACCCTCCTTATGAGATGAAAAAATCTGATCAATCTCATTCTTTACCTCTAAGACATGTCCATCCTATTTATGATAGTGCTCCTGACCTCGTGTCACAACATTTTTATCGATGGAATGAAGATAACTAGAAAATTGAATACATGCACTTTGACTCGAATCCACATCAATATGCTTCCAATTCCACATAACAATTTGCTGAAACTTTTCTTCCATAGCTTGAATTATATTTAAAAAGGACTCCCAAGTTATCTTCACTAGCACCCAATTCTAGGAAAATTATAAAACAATAAGAGAAATCTTGGGAGGATTTATGCTCTCTTATCCTTGTCTCTACAATTGCAGTAAGATGTCTAGTGTTTCTTTGTCTTTCTATGCTAGGAGGTGACCAAGCTAAAGTAAAATACTAGGGTTTTTATGCACATTACCTTTCCTTGTTAATTGGATTCTTTTTGCATATCTCCTTGGAGATTTTCCTACCAAAAAAATACTTTGAGTTTTCATTTTGTTCTAACTAGGAGATTAATTAACATAACCCAGTTTTTGGGTTTATTGGTTTTGTCCTAGTTCTTACAAAGTACAATTGTCGAGATGATTGGAAGAGGGATTGATCACAACCCCTTGTATATTTAAAAGAGGAATAGTTAGGGTTTTAAAATCCCTAATATTCACTCTATCATATTTTTATTTAATTCCTGTACTTTTATGCAAAAAATTATAAAAATTGGAAAATCCCTAAACATAGTATTTTTTGAAAAAATCCCCGAAATAGTTAGTTTTATGCTTGGTTATTTAGATCTTATTTTTATTGTGAGTTAGTTTACTGTTGTAAACTTCATATTTATGGTATTATACTAATAACTACATAAATATTTGAAAGAAATTTTAAAAAGTTTAATTTGGTTGATTTTTGGTCTACCTAAGAGGACCTTGGGGGGATTTTAATCAAGTCAATATATGATATGAATTTTATGTGGTAAAGTAATTTTCCTTTATATTTATTCCATAAATATTCTCAATGGAGGGGCGTTTTAGGCCTAATTGGTGCACCTCCATATCGTCTCTCCGACAAGCCTTGAAGCTTTGAAATTCGACAGATGGTTTGAGAGATATTTGGTTTTTTTTATTGTTGTTTTGATTACTAGTTTTTATTGATCTTAGTCACAAAATATCTATTAACAAACTGAAGTCATATTTTTATTTGGTTATATCTTTGGTGTCTCCATTAAGGCACTATTTTACTATTTTTCAGGTGATTGTTGTGGAGATAGTCTTATTTTTTGACGTGTTTTGCAAGATATATCTACCATATTTTAGGGATCCTCCCATGAATTGAGAAGATACAGGTATAAAAATTAAGGGGGGAGAATTAAGGTGACATTAGGTGCTTCTCCTTTAATTTTTTTATATCATTAGCACTTGGCCCTTCATTCTTCGACTGGGTCCACTTATGACATTTGGGTCCACTTATCCTGTGACAGTGGTCAAGTGCTAGTTTATGAGGTAATTTTTTTTTGTTCCATTTCCAGGGACCAAGTAATTCTTTGGTTGATTTCAAGGACATATCTCAACAGTTTGGAAAACCAATGTCTAGGTGAATTCTTGTTTTATATTGGATAAGTTTATTGTTAAAGGACTAACTTTACAGGTGTTATATGCTGACTCCAATTAAAAAGTATTTAGTAAAAGTTTAGAATTAGCGCTATAATTTTTTTTTCACCGTTGCCGAGGAGAAAGAAAATTGATTTTTAAAGTAGTCCTAGGTAAAAAACAACACTTTTACATAAAATGTCCCTTTGCGACATTTACACCTTTTGCATAAAACAAAAGAAAAGTGACAAGTTTTGCAACAAGATTATATTATCAAGGACGAGACTTTGTAGGTGAGTCATTTCCTTGTTTTGTAATTGGTAATATTATTGTTAAGGACTAAATTTTCAGGTCTTCTCTGGTGACTCCAAATAAAAAAGTGTACTCAGTAAGGATAAATTCTCTAGGTAAGTTTTTGTTTTGTAATTTCATAAGATTATTGTTTAGGTACTAACTTGACAGGTCTTATCTGGTGGCTCCACTCAAGAAAAAACAACAAATAAGTACATTGCAAAATAGATCCCTTAACAACTATTGAGTGTGAAAGGTGGGAACATTCGTTAGTTGAGAAGAAATAAATTTCATCTTGTTGACTCCTCTGAAGAATTTTATATGACATGGGGAACATTTATAAGTCTCGCTAGATGCAACTTGAACTTGATGACCATTGGATATTTCAAGTATTTGGGCTCTTGTTCATGAAGAACCTAACATAGCTCGATGGGAGGTACCATAATTTTATGATGATGAAGATTCATATTAAACTTACCTTATCACCCTTTTCAAATTTACAAAGGAAAAGAGAATCCTATATGAGGATGATATGATATATTGCCTCTTATCTAGATTCAAATTACATGCCTTGTATTGGTACAAATCTCTTATAAAAGGAACAATCACATATTTTGTAGTAATTTTGGAAGCATTTTACAAGCATTGATGTGCCAATGATATTGACCAATGGATACATACTATCCAAGAGATTAGAAAATTATTTAACACAAAATATTACTGAAGGGAAAAGGCCACCTTTGAAAGAAGAAAACCATTATATAGAAGATGATATCACATTATACGATGAAGAATGGTTATGATATTGGTTTGACCTATTGGATTTATTAGAGTTCATAGGGTTTCCTAATCCACTGCATGGATTTGAACCATAAAAATATGAGTGGTTAAAATACATTCCTCAATTTCATTCAGATAAGGATTTAGTTGACTGAAACATTATGTCATTCATGGATACTATTTTAGACTTAAAATTGATTCATGAAGATATCAAGATGAATATGTTCAGGTTGTATCTTGACCTGATGGATGATGGTTTGTACAAATGGTATGAGGGGATTCATACGAGTTGAATTCACTCACTCAAAGAATTTATAGGTTATTTTGTGATTGATAGCATCCTCATCTCAAATCCGGGAATGTTGGATATATCATGGATGATGACACTGCTAAATCTCTATATGAATATAATGATGAAGATAAACCCCTAGAAAACTCTCATGAAGAATCCATTATTAAAGAATATTTTGTTCAAGAGTTTATTGAGTAAGTCAAAGATGGTGACAGCTTGAGTCCTATGATTAAAGAATGAAGTACCCTTGAAGACAAACATGGACATGTTCCAAAAATTAATGTCAAGAATCTCCCTATTGAAGTCCAAAAAGAGGAATTTTAAGAATAAACATATGAAGATCCATAAGCCTTAATTGAATAATATGAAGAAACAGTGAGTAATTCTTACCATTGTTTCGAGGATGCTTATGATGTATTAGACTCACTGGAAGAAAACAACAGGATTTATATGTGTGACAAAGAATATGACAATTATTGGAGCTTTCATGGCCCTCCCATTTATGATTATTCAAGGTCCTGGACTATTGTTCTTAAGCAATTGGGGCACACCGGTTCCAAAGTAGATTCTCGTAATTTTTTTGTGCCAAAAAAAAGTGAATATGGTGCCAAACTGAATAAGATAGAGCTAGGTATTTATGAATATTTAGGTCATAACGATGAACTCTTGAAAATCCATCATCTATTAAAAAGAATCATGAATATATTGTGGATGCATCTCTTTGCTCCTTTGAGGATGTCGGATATGGGGATATTTTTACTATTGGTGATGACTTCCATAGATGTAATTTAGTACAACACGATTTGGGTACTGATTCTTGGAAAATTTTCAAATATACTCCTTATGATTCTTCCAATGAGGAAAGTGAAAATTTTGAAGACCTTGTAAGACCAATATCAGATGAGTTTTCTTAGGATATAGTCTAATCATGTCTGCTCAACATTGATAATAATGAAGGAACATATTTTGCGATATTTATAGTTGATGTTGAATAGGGGAGTGCACCTTATCATACAATGAATTCCTACCAGCATTCTCAGTCATGCCTATTAGAATCTATGGGTAAGTTTTGGATGATGATATTCAACCAAGTAAAATCCCAATCTTATATGGATACATGTATTATATTAAATTCCCAATCTGGTTGTGATTCTCATTTTTCCCTTCATTTAGAATTTGGTGGTATTAACAATAGGGTTAAGTATGAGGCCCTTTTTCATGGAATTGAGTTAGCTAAAAATTATGATATTCATTTGTTAAATATTATTGGAGACTCTAACCTTATTGTGATGCAAGTAAAAGAAAAATTCACCAATAAAAATTAGGGGTTGAACATATATAGGGATGTAGTCCAATCCATGGAAGATTTCATTTCCATATATTTAAAAGTGGTCCCCAAGGCTCTATGGATAGATACATTAGAAATTTACACTTACAACTTGTTATTTTAAAATAAGGTAACGTAATATGGAGATAATGTCCAAACCATCAGTTCCTGATAATATGGGAAATTTCTAGGTGTTTCATGACAACAAGGTATAATTTTTTCAACCTCACTATGCATACATCTTTGTTGGATTTGAAATATATTTGGGATAAAAACATATTTTGGAGAGTGGGTATATGATGAAGGAAGTTTGTACTTGAACCTAGTACAAGCATGTATGGAAGTTCCTTGTGAGAAAATCATTTCCCCTTAGCACTAATTTTACGGCTTATAGGTCCATGATCTTTTCTATCATTAAAACTATATTCTAATGAAGGTAATGACTTCTACTCAGTCCATCATTGGCATGGTATTGTCTTATATTATTATCAAAGACAAAGAAAGAAGTCCTATAATGAATGATATGATAAGGTGGCTTCAGTGGTGGTATGATTACACTTAAGATATTTATCTCATCTTACTTATGATAGGTAGGTAGGTTGCATAATCTATTGCATTAGCATTTGGTTTTGTCATTTAATTTTAGCTATACCTTGCGCTTGTTGTTTATTGTATTTCATTTGGATTTGAATAAGGCAGGATGAAAGTGTCTTCCTTTGATACATTTGATGAATTTATTGTTTTAAGTGTTTGTAGGTCTATAGGTACTAGAAGATCCATAGGTTCTCATGCACTTCCAGTAGACGTGCATATAGTTGGGGCCAGTTGTTACCCTCTAGATACTCTGTAGTGTGCCATACTAGGTTTCCATAGAGGAGGGGTCATTTTTTCTTTGTAAAGGCCAATTTTGGGCTTGATTTATGTAGAATGTTGGTTTGGCAGGGATGAAACCCATACTCTGGTCATGGAAGGCCCTCTTGGTTTTCATTCCACAAAGTGTTGGCTTAGTGGCACAAGTAAATTCCTCTTGATTTGGTGGAATTCCCCTATCATGCAAGGGTTTATGCCTAGGGGTTGGTGTCCGATGCTTCTCGAGATTACTCTATTTGGACACATGGCTTATGGGATCAAAGAGACACTCATTTTTATGCTTTTAACAAGGTGATTGAACATGTAAGGGTTGTCATAACCATATTAAAACACCTAATTATTCCCACTTGGACCTATGTTTATTATATATTGATGCTCCTCTTAACTCAAGCAAGCCAAACAAATGTTGATGTCATCCTTTGAATAAGCCATACCACCTAAAATGGGAGGGTGTTGAGGGAAAAAATATAATGTTAGGGTTAGATGGGGCATGACACCCTTCTCCCATGCTTAAAATTCCATCAAAGTTGCACTAATTCACCATATTTATCATTATTTTATGTTGTATGAGGTTTTGTACCCAATTTGTGGGTAACAAACCCTAAAAAACTTATTGAAAACCCATTTTAAATTATTTTAGACATTTTAGGTTGTCGGCTTGTAAAGGATGATAAGTTGTCTGAAAACAATATAAATAAGGAAACTCCTCCTCATTGTGAATAAATATCATGGGGAAAAATGAAGCAGTACCTCATTTTTATTTTACTCTACTTAGGCTAGAGTGATGTGAAACTCCTTCACTTAGTGATTTTTTTGGGTTTTAGAGAATCAAATGAAGTGTTTGTTGGCCTTTTTATGGTTGATTTTCAAGGCTTGTTCTAGTGGAAGGGTTCTTGGGAAGGATTTGAATCAAGTTAAATCAAAAGTAGTTACCGAGGTTCCAGTGCACTAACTAGTGATTGATAAAGTCTATTGGGAAGGATAACTAGTTAGCACACTAGAAGAGTCTAAGAAATCAAGAAAAATCAATAAAGTATTAAAGGATAAATTGGAAAAAGAACAAGATATATTCAAACAAACCAAGGACATACAATAATTATTAGAAAAATGAATGAAAGACAAAGAAAAGTATCTTGAAAAACAACTGGATTATGCAAAAACCAGAATTAAAGAAGTCGAGGAAAATAAGTTCACACTAGAAGAGTCTCCGAGGGAATAAGAAGCTAAAAATAAACTGTTAGGAGAGAAAATTGTGTAAAAGGAGTTAGAAATTTCACACTTAAAAACTAAAGCAGTTTGCGCAAAACAAAGTGGAATTGAAATATGTCTTGATGCAAAAACCAAAGCAAAACTCAATCACAACTCATTCACTCTAGATGAAATTATGAGCATCCAGAGATCCCTTGAAGACAAAACATGTCTTGGCTATAAAGGAGAAAGTGATAATATCTGTGACAAAGAAGGAGAAGTTGTTCCAGAGAGACATGATGCATCTAAGAGAATATTTAATATGCCTACGAGATATAAATAAATCAGGTATGCTAATACTTACAACTATAAAATAAAATTTAGTTCTATGAAATTTTGGAGATATAATTATGCTAGAATTATAACAAGATATTGTCATACTATAAGATGCTATGTGTGTGACATATTTGGGCACATGGATTCACACTATTCAAAGAAAGATAAGTAGCCAAGAAGACCTTGTTGGAACAATGTTGTCAACAAAGAATGGAGAGAAGTGGAAAAGTGTTATGTACAGGAACATAGACATTTGGTGCTAAAATATACATGGGTAAATAAATTGCCTCTAATGTGTGTGGAAGAAGAAAGCAATAAGTAATTGATGCCCCCCCCGCTTTGATAAGCTAAAAGAGATTAGGAGATATCCTTGAATTCAACAAGGCATATTTCAAGGATTCAAGGATTGGATGAGTAAAGTGTTGTAGTTAAATATTATTTGAAGTATGATATTTTATATAATGTGGTAAGTATATGTTGTTTTATTTACAAAAGTGAGTTGGATTGTCATACATAAAATAATAAAAAGATACATTGTATAAGAAACCATTGCCTAAACACACAATTTTGCACAAAGAAAACAAATATTTACATTATATTCAGAAGATGTCATTACAATGTACAAAAATTGGAGCTTTGAAGCTCATATTACATCAGGCCATAGAAGGAATACAAAAAATAAACGCATCCGAACAAAATTGAAGCAAGGTCATTCCCTCGATGCACAAAATGTGAGCCAATTGAAGCTAAATAAGAATTCAACTCGAGATCTACATATTCACCATGGATTCCAGGAAGCTATGAAAGACATAGTTCTAGATCCATTGAAGCTTGCTTGATGAATTCTTGTGACTAAATTAAAACAAAATTCTTTAGAGTGGAAGATGAAAGATTGATGAAAGTATTCTTAGTGCCTATCTGGTTCAGAAGTTAGAAAGTTTGTAGTCATTTCCTCTCCAGTATATCATCCTGCTTTCTCAAATTGGAAAGCGTTTTTGAAGAATTTTCGTTAAATTATGACTGATGTTACCAAGACATGGAATCAGACTCTTGTATCTGGTTTTGATTGACTCTCATATACACCCTAAGTCTTTTGAAGTTTGCTTGTTGTGACTGGACTACTGAATGAAGAATTTCAAGAGAGTTGTTGAATATTTGGTAGAAAGAAGACATGGTGACTAAAGACTCAAAACTGTGAAAACCAAAATAAGCTCGACAGAGAGTGAACCAGGGTGATGTACCAGGAAAACATGCATCCAAATTATAGAATTGGAAGGCAATTTGTCATGCGCTTGAAGATTAAATTGAAGAGACATCGAGGTTAATGAATTCATGCGGTGTGAAATCCAAAGGCGATCATAATGACATCAAAATTTATTGCATGGATTAATGAGTTTGGAAAAAGGAAAAAAAACAGAAATCCAGTTCATGGGAACAATTGAGGCGAAATGGTGTCGCTTAAAAGCTCTAAGTATAAAAATGACACATGGACATTTTCACATAAATCGCCAGTCATATCATCTTTTTCAACATGCACGCTTACAAATTCAAAATATGTAAGAGCACAAGATGAATTAATAAGTTTCTCGTGTGCAAAATCCAAGACAATATATTTCACAGGACACACTAATTAAGACACATACAACATCGAAAATAAAAAACTTCCTTGACAAAGAAAATTATGGCAGTTCACACTGCCCAACGCAGAAAGGGATTACTTGTGATGTAACGATGGAACTGACACACAAAAGTAAGACATGGATAAAATAATGAGCATGAAGCTAGGGGGAGATAATGACAAAGAGAGTCCCTTTTACATTGATATCAAAGGGGGAGGATACAAGAAAAGAAAAGAAAATGACAAAATGGACAATTGAAAGTGAAGAATGGATATGTGTAAAAGAACAAAAGAAAAGAATCAAAAGCATAATCGCAGTTAGAGTATTTTGTGCACAGAAGCAGAGCTCATTTTCAGGGGGAGCTCATGGTAAGTTCATATTTACATTAATACCAAAGGGGGAGATTTTTGAACCTTTGGGTTTTCATTGATGTCAAAAGAAAAAAACAACAAGATCTGCATGTTATTAATGTCGAAGGACACATGAAAGAAAATAAAACATTTGTGTTGTCATATATATATATATATATAATAATATGTGTGTGCAATTATGAAAATCAAAGAAATTACAACATGGTAAATATGTGTGCACATAATAACCTTGAAAAGAAAGTTACAAGAAAAAGATGGAAGTCAAGGATGTGCACAAATAGCGCTAACATACGAGACTTATGAAAGAAGCTACAAGAAGAAGATGAAAGTAAAAGATTTGCACAAATAACACTAAGATATGAACTTATGTGTGAATATCCCACAAAGACAGAGGCATGTGTGTGCTAAGTACCCCAATTTTGAGTAGTGGAAAGTATGCAAATTGACACAGAAGATAACTTGATCAAGACACAAACAAGTTGGGGTGTTATTCAAATAAAAGGAATTTCAACTTTCAAGAGTATAAATAAGTAAGAAATGTTGAATTGAAGCTAATTTTTTCGTGTAATCTTTGAAATTATTTGGGGTATCAGTGGCTCATTGATTACAAAAGGAGTTTTTAAAGAAGAGTCATATTGCGTATTTCAATAGAAGGATGAATAGCAAGAAGAGAACAAAGTATAAAGATACCCAAAATCAGGATGTATCATCATGTGTGAAAGTTTTACTTAGTGAATGATGCAGACTGCAAAGCCACATAAAAGATCGAGTAAAGTTTGGAACATTGAACAACATAGGGACACATATCAGAGACTAATGTTTGTAGACATCTAGAGATTGTGTGACACATAAAGAGTGGTTAGATCATAGATATTACCACACATATTAGATAAGGAAACTGGTTGTTTTTATGCAGATAATAAAAGGAAAGATGCAAACTAGAAGAGCTACAATAGTTGCAATTTGTTAAGTCGCACATTGTAGAAAAGGTAAAGTGCACAATTCAGTTATTTCATATAGATCTATTTTTATCTCAGTGAGGAAGGGAGGGGAAAGGAATAGGGAGTTGGAGCTTCCTTCCAGTAGGTGTAGGTAAAACTTATCAGACAAGAAGGAAGGGGAAAGGTATAGGGTGTTGGAGGTTCCTTCCAGTAGGTGTTGGTAAAAATTATTAGGGAGGTAGGAAAGGGAAAGGAAGATGGAGTTGTAGATTCCTTCTAGTACCAATTAGTAAAAAAATCAGGGAGTTGTAGCTTCCTTGAAGTCATATATAGTCAAAACAATCAAGGATTTGGTGCTTACTTCTAGTCACAACTGGTAAAACAATTAGGGGGTTGGAGCTGGTAAATATAATTGGGAGTGGGTGCTTCCATTCCATGGAAGCTGAAAAAAAATAGAGATTACAAACTTCTATAGGTTGTTTCCTAGTTACTATAAGTCATATCTTGCATAGTGAGATAGACAACTGTTTAGGTTGGTGCCTAAAGTTCGTGAGTTGGTTCTTGTGCAGCTCGAAGTCTATACAGGTCAGAGCCTGTAATCAACAGGTTGTTGCTTGTAGATCAGGTTGGATAATAAAATGAGTTCGTGCTCATATTTGGATAATGTTCTCTCCCACTAATGTAACATTTCATTTTACACACATACACACATTATCTTTTAGATATTTGTGCGTAATTGTATTTATTGTTGTTTGTGTTGAATTTTTTTAAGCGGTGAAAATATATTAAATTGAAATAATTTAAAACTGACTATTAGTGATTCACCCCCTCTCTTAGTAATAAGATAAATCTAACAAATGGTATTAAAGTGGTTGGATTCAATTAAATATTAACAACTGGAACATAGATTCAACGTAGAAATGGACAAACAAGAATGAATGTCTACAAATAGAGCACCTTGGTTTGATGGCTCCAACTATACATTTTTGAAGATATAAATGGAGGTCTATTTGCAATTTCTTGGTATGGACATCTAGAAGTCAGTAGAGAATGGTTACAAAATTCCAAAAGAAACATCAACTGAAGTAGAGGAAATCGATGAAAATGAGCACACATTTTCTAGAGTTGCGCTAGTCGAACTGGAGAATAGAATATAGTGAGTGGAATGCAAAAGAGAAGAATGCAATACTCTGTGGGCTTGAAGATGTTGGATTAACAAAGCTAATGCAGTGTACTACAAGAAAGGAAATATGGGACAAAATAAAGAGCATCTATGAGGGTGATGAAAAGGTTAATAAGGACAAATTACAGACATTTTCTATGCACTTTGAAACACTTTAGATGAAAGAAGAGAATTCCATCTGAGGTGAAATAAAAGTCAAATAGAATAGATGATAACTCAAAATATGAAGATGAGGAAAGCATCGAAGTCAATTGGGAAGGATAACCAATTAACACAATGGAAGAATTGAAGAAGTTAAGAAAGAGCAATAAAGCATTAAAGGAGAAATTGACAAAAGCATAAGAGCTAGTCAAGAACACAAATGATAGGTAAGAAGTATTGGATACATGAATAAATTACAATAAAAAAAGATCTTGAAAAATGGATAGATTGTGTAAAAACCATAATTAAATAAGTCGAGGAAAATAAGCTCACATTGGAAGAGTCTCTGAGGGAATCAGAAGCAAAAAATAAAATGCTAGGAGAGAAACTCCCGCAAAAGGAGTTGGAAATTTCACACCTAAAAATTAAAGTAGTTTTCACAAAACAAAGTGGAATGGAAATATGTCTTGATTCAGAAACCAAAGCAAAACTCAATCACAACTCACTGATTCTAGATGAAATTCTGAGAAGCCAGATATCCCCTTAAGACAAAATAGGTCTTGGCTATAAAGAAGAAAATAATATCTACAACAAAGAAGGAGAAGTTGTTCTAGAGAGACAAGATGCATATAAGTGAAGGTTTGTTGTGCCTATGATATATACAAAACTCAGGTATGCCAATACTTCCAAATATAAAAGAAATTTTATTTCCTTGAAATATTGGACATGTAATTATGCTAGGAATATAGAGAGATATTGTCATACTATAAGATGCTATGTGTGCAATGAATTTGAGCACATGGATTCACATTGTTCAAAGAAAGAATGGAGAAAAAGGAGAGAAGTGGAAAAGTATTTTGTACAGGAGCAAAGAAATTTGGCACACAACAATACATGGGTAAAGAAAGTGCCTCTAATATGCGCGAAAGATACAAGAAAGCAACAAGTAATTTCTACACCCCCTTTTCTAAAGAAGAGGTTAGGAGAGATCGTTGAATTCAATAAGGTATACATCAGGAATTCAAGGATTCGTCGAGTAAATTGTTGTAGTTAAATATTATTTGAAGTATGTTATTTTATATAATGTGGTATGTATCTGCTATTTTATATGCAAAAGTGAGTTGGATTGCCATATATAAAATAATAAAAAGATACACTCTAAAGAAGACACGGTGACTAAAGACTCAAAGCTACAAAAAACATAACAAGCTCGACAAAGAATGAACCAGGGTGATGAACCAATAAAATATGTATCCAACTTATAGAACTGGAAGGAAATCCCCCATGCGCTTAAAGAGTAAATTGAAGAGACATTCAGGTTAATGAATACATGTGGTGTGAAATTCAAAGGTGATCATAATGACGTCAATATTTATTGCATGGATTAATGAGTTTAGAAAAAGGACAAAAAGTGGAAAATCTAGTTCATGGGAATGATGTCTCTTAAAATCTATAAGTATGAAAATGATATGTGGAAATTTTCACATAAATCGTCGGTCATATCATCTTTTTCAACATGCAAACTTATGCACTGAATTATGTGCGAACGTGGGTGAAACCCAAGATAAGATCTTTCACAGACCACACTTATTAAGACACATACACCATTGAAAATCTAAAACAACCTTGAAAAAGCAAATTATGACAGTTCACAGTGCCAACCACATAAAGGGATTAATTGTGACATAGTTGTGGAACTGTCACACAAAAGTAAGATAGGGAGAAAACAATGAGCATGAATCCAGGGGAAGTTAATGACAAAGAGAGTCCCTCTTCCATTGATTTCAAAGGGGGAGAATAAATGATAAAATGGACAGTTGAAACTAAAGAATGGCAGCACAAAAGAAGATAAGAAAAGAATCAAAAGCATAATCACAAGGGGAGTATTTTGCACACATAAGCATAACTCATTTTTAGGGGGAGCTCATAGTATGTTGGTGTTGAAATCAATTCCAAACAGGGATATTGTTGAACATTTGGGTTGTCAATGATGTCAAAAGACAAAACCAACAAGATATGTAATTCATTAACGTCAAAGGACAAATGCAAGAAAATAAAAGATCTGTGTTTTCATATATATATAAAAGAATATGTGTGTGTGTGTGTGTGTGTGTGTGTGTGTGTGTGTGTGTGTGCAAGTATGAATATAAAAGAAATTACAACATGGGAAGTATGTGTGCACATAATAACCTTGAAAACAAAGTTATAAGAAAAAGATGGAAGTCAAGGATGTGTGGAAATAGCGCTAAGACATAGGACTTATGAAAAAAGCTACAAGAAGAAGGTGGAAGTCAAAGATATCCAAAAATACCACAAAGATATGGACTTGTGTGTGAATATACCAAAAAGACAGTGGCATGTGTGTGCTAAGTCCCACAATGTTGAATGGTGGAAAGGATGCATGCTGACACAGAAGATAACTTGATCAAGACGCAAGCAAGTTGGGGTGTTATTTAAGTAAAATCAATTTCATCTTGCAAGAGTATAAATAAGCAAGAAATGATTGTGTTGAAGTTAGCTTGTGAAATATTGAATTGAAGCTAATGTGTTTGTGTAAGATTCAAAATTCGTTAGGGTATTAATGGCTCATTGATCAAAAAATGTTTTTTTACAGTATATCCCTATTGCGTAGTTCATTAGAAGGATGAATAACAAGAAGAGCACAAAGTATAAAGATGCCCGCAATTAGGATGTGCAAAATTTTTACGTAGTGAATGACGTAGACCGAAAATCCACAGAAGAGATTGAGTAAAGTTTGGAACACTTAACAACACAGGGACACAGATCACATACCAGTGTTCACATATATATGAGTATTATGTGACACATAAATATTGGCTAGCTCGTAGATATTACCACACATCGTAGGTAAGGAAACTGGTTGTTTTGACAGAGATAATACGATGCAAGACACAAACCAAAAAAGCTACATTAGTTGTAGTTTGTTGAGTCACACATTGTAGAAAAAGTAAAGGGAACAATTCGGTTATTTCATACACATCTATTTTTTTTATCTCAAGGAGGTAGGAAGGGGAAAGGAATAGGGATTTGGAGATTTCTTCTAGTAGGTGCTAGTAAAACTTCTCAAGGAGGTAGGAAGGGGCTAGGTATAGGGAGTTGGAGCATCCTTCTAGTAGGTGCTGGTAAAAATTCTAAGGGAGGTAGGAATGGGTAAGGAAGTGGGATTTGTAGCTTCCTTCTAGTTACAATTGGTAAAACAATCAGGGATTTGTATTTTCATTCAAGTCATAGTTGGTAAAAAAATAAGGGAGTCAGTGCTTCCTTCTAGCCGCAACTATAAAAAAGTTAGGGTGTTGGAGCATCCTTCCAGTCGAAGCTGGTAAATATAATTGGGAGTGACTGCTTCCATTCAGTGGAAGCTAAAGAAACAACTGGAGATCACCATTTTCTGCAGGTTGGTTCATGTTTACTACAAGTCGGAGATTGTGCAATGAGATAGACATCTATTCAAGTTGGTTCCTGAAGTTCATGAGTTGGTGCTTGCGTAGATCGAAGTTTGTACACGTGGATGCTTGTAATCAACAGGTTGTTTCTTGTGGATTAGGTTGGAGTTGTTTCTTGTGGATTAGGTTGGAGCTTGAAATCAATTGGTGCTCATGTTTGGAGACTGTTCTTTCCTATTGTTGTAACATTTCATTTTACATATAGATATATATCTATATATACATTGTCTTTCATATCTTTGTGTGTTTGTATTTATTGTTATTTTTGCTGAAAGGTTTTAAGTGGTGAAAATATGTTAAAATGAAATAATTTAGAATTGTGGTATTACTAATTCACCCCCACCTATTAGTAATAAGATAAATCCAACAACATATATAATCGAGAAGTCATTTTCTGTGATGTTCTCAAGTCAATAAAGAGTGTAATTAAGTTGCAGAGAACAATCATCAACATTATTGACATGAAGCTCAAGTAAGAAAAGGTGGAAAATAATACAAAGTAATTGAATATTAATGAATTGGAGCAAAAGATAGTGGAATTAGGAGTATATCCATTAAATTTAGTCTCTGTTGAAATCTGTTTGAAAGACAAAGATAATTAGATTCATATATTAAAGAATAAATTAAAAGAACTAGCTATAGAACATGTTCAAATAATAGAATTTTCGACAATTCAAGAGGAAAAGGATGGAATCGTAGCTATGGCTCAGGAATATAAGGATAATATAGAAAATTTGAAAAAGTGATCAGTGAATTGAAGTAGCATAATCATAATTTAATTTTTGTAAAGAGTGCATCTTTACTAGCAGTAACTTCAAATGACCCAAAAGATCAGCTATCAAGAACTATGTTTGACATGAGCATCAAGGATGCTCATATCAACAGAATAGAATAAGATTTTAGGCAGAGGAAAGATCAGGTCCAACTGCTAAATAAAACCACTTAAAAAAAGAGACACAATTATAGTTCAACTACAGGAAACTAAGAATAATTTGCAAAAGGAGGTGGAATCCTTAATGAAGAAGCAACAAGGAAAATACTTGTTAAAGGGAACTAAACATTTGGTTTTGAACTAGATAACTGTTGTGATCAACAAACACTAGAACTACTTTGTCACTTGCCAATATGTTTGGGATTTGGATATAATAGCCTTAGACGATGCCATGAGGATATTGAATAAGATAGAGAAGGAGCTTGGAATTGCAAATGTAGCCATTGATATGCTTAATGCAAAAAATGAAGTGCTTGAATCCTTGGTGGTTTGAGATAGAACAAATAGTATCATGGATGCTTCTAATCTAATGACTAAGAAGAGGTTAGGATAGAATGTACAGGAGGGTGGATCCTTGTTGTCAATCCTATGTTAATTTCTTCAAATATATTTTTAATGACATTATTAATCAAGTTATTCAACCTCCATGGGATGGAAATGGTGACCTCTACCCCAAGAAACATTATTGTACCCTTGTTTCCTCCTCTAGGAACAATGATGTAAATATTGAAGAGGTAGAGGGGGATATCAAAGGGAGAATTGTGTTTGATAAGCTACAAGAAGACTTTGTAATGGTAGCTTGAATATACATGTTATTTTCCAAGCACTCCCTTGGCCTACATATGCTCACTGCACCAAATTGGACATGGATGTCAGGGAAATGAACGTTTTTCAATATCCAATGGGTAAGACATGGAAGGAAATTACCAATTTTTTTCCTCTTTAAATCTATCAGTGAACCAAGTTAGTAGTACCTCAAGAAACTCCTAGGGCCTCATCTTTGCATCCAACTCATCAACCACCTCAAAAGGCAGTTCAATAAGGGATGCAACATTTTGGTCAACATCAAAGGTGATAGCCTTAACAACCTTTCAACTCGTTTTTGTTAGTTGATCCCTTAACAAAAAAGATCCAATAAAGAGCAAGTAAGGGTTGTTACATCAAAATGAATATAAGAGGAAATTAAGGGAAGGGGATACATTTACACAAGGATCAACATTTTTAAGAGAAAAGTGTAACTCAAACTATTTTTGTTCGGATTAGGAGCTATCAGAGACCATAACTAAATATTTTGATGTAATTTAGGCTTGGTCGATTCAAAATTATTATCCTATCAGTATATAACCTCTCCTTAGCTTTGTACCATTATGTTTTAACTCCATGTCCTTAATCTCTATGTAATTTATTCACTGATATATAATTAAATCCCTCTAAGGTACCCTTTCATCCATATTACTTGGATCTTGTGATGTGATGAATGATTTTATTTTTGTATATATATTATGAATTATTCATAATGTGTCATATGGAATAAATGATGTTGTCCTTATTTTCTTATTTACATTTTCAATCACATTTCATGTGAAACTGCTAAATTCTTAAATGCTCAACACATTTTCTTCCAGTTGTGAAAATAAGATTTACTAACCATGGTACCTTATTTATTTATTCCATTTATTTTGTGAATACATTTCTCACCAACTCAATATGTTTCATATGCCAATAACAATTCCCACCTAGTTTGTTATATATTATGTCTTAATTGCTCATAATATGGTAACTCAAGAAATATACAAAGGAAAATACAATAAGTTTTTGTTTCTTAACAATAAAATTCAAATAAAACCAAATACATATTTATTTATGCCCCATGCATAGTTCCAAAGTAGTCTTGAAACATCTCAAGGACCACCATATTTTCTGGCATCATTGTCGGGGATGGAGAAATCAAAGCTATTTTTCCCTAGGCATGCAACATTTGCATTTGATTCTTGACAATGAACGAGACTCGGAATATTGTCTGTAATAATTCACTTGGTGATTCCACAAAATCCAATCTAGAATATGGGACAATGCCAATAGATCCAACCCCACACATGAAGAATTTTGAATCCTACAAGATCCTAAAAAAATCATCACTTGGAAGAATCATCGTGAAAGGAAATCATCCACATAATCAAGTAATCCTTAAATAAACCTATCTTCTCTAGTTGATTCCAAATTTTTAAGAATATGAATTCATATTTGAGACTCCTATATATAATTATCCCTTGAGGATTCATGGTACTCCCTTGATAAATATTTAATATTTCCAAATCATCACTTCCAAAAGTGATAAGTCCTTATCACAACCAATCCTGCAAAAATACATGACTGCTATCACTCCCCAGGATAAGGATATCACCCTTCAGCATATAATGGTTGGATATGGAGGAGGAGGTAATCAAACCCCACACCCACCACTAATTCACCCTTGGGTTGCAACCAAACATGGATCCTTAAATATTCCACAAAATCTACGTAACATTCCTATCAATCACCTCAAATTTCTGCCCTAATATGATAATGGGAAGGGAATCTTTGTTGAATACCATATGAATACCTCCCAAAACTTCATAGATAATATTTCCATTGGGCATGATGATGTGTTCATGAGATTCTTTACTCATACCCTAGAAGGATACATTCAAAAATGGTTCATATTACTTCCTGCTATGTCAATTGGATCCTGAAAATATTTAAAATCCACTTTTACGAGACGATGGAGAGAAAAGAGGGACCACTTGTATTACCTAATAGAATTTTATTCTATATTGAAAGGGAATTCTAAATCAGATGTATATTTTATTGCAAGATTCAATAACCTGTTTAATCAAATACTTATAGATATTGGAACTACACAAGTTGTTGCAAAAGTTAATTATGTTGGGGAATTTCACTCTATATTTTCAATCATGCTTTAAGAAAAAAGGTTAGCCACCCTACTCATCATGCAAGACGATGCCATTTATGTATAGGGAAACATGAAAGCCAATGTTAAACTCAAACCAAGGTATGATCAAGATAAATAAAATAAGGGAAAATCAAAATATGAGGCTTCTAATTCTCAAATGGTCAACGATTCACAAGATTCCATAATTGAGGAGATGTCCCATATCATAAAAATCCTATCAAATAAGGTGGTCAGAATGGAGATGGAAGACAATAATACAAATTAAACTCGTTTGGAGACTAGGATAAGGAATCAAGCTCAATTCAAAATAGATTATAATTCATAGAGATGATGTATATATAAATGAGGACTGAGGAAAAACCTCTTCAACCTCTTTTTAGGGAAAACAAAAAAACTAATAACAACCTTTCAGACCTTCCCATGGAATAATAATTATTGCATCAATTGATGAATATATGCAATATTCGATCCAATATGAATCCAATACCATGCTCTTGACTCAGGATGACTATGAAACTTCTCTTCTATGTAATACATTTGAGCTATACTAAGGACAATATAATGATTTTGATAAGTTGTTAGCCTAGTATATCTTTTTTTAAGAAACTACTCATGCCAAGTGACAAAGAAAATATGAACTTGGGCCTAGACCACCCGCAACCAACCAATATTTGATTCCTCCTATAATAAAGTCCCCCATAAAATATTCAAATGATAAAAATATGGATACTTTAAATTCTTCCAAAGCCAATTATGATTCAAAGAACAAACCCAAAGAAGTCACTAAATCCCCAGTTCCCAACAAAAATGATAAATATCTACCCACAAAACCAGATAATGACCTAAAGGAACAAAATAAAACTAATGCATCTTTCAATCTTGAGCATGAATTAAGAAATATTAATATTTGTGTCACTTTGATTGAGTTGGCCAAGGACCTTGTCTATTAGAGACAAACGGAAAAATTATTTAGTTTAACCGTGTCACTATATCAGAAAGATACCCTATACCTATCTGATGAGTATACTAAAATCCAATGTGGACCCCACATGAATGAGAATGATGAATCCACAACTCCTTTCTATGTAACCTCAACATACATGGCAAACTTCTAGATACATGCATGTTGAATTTAGGAGTTTCACATAATGTAATTCCAAAGGTTATCATGGATCAACTAGGATTGGAAATGGCTAGACCATAACATGTGTTGTTACTCGAGTTGTTCCTGGCTATAACAGAACTATGCCAAGGCATCACACAACCTACTTTAGTTCTCCACTATGTCCCTAGAGACCAAAGGGGGCATCCCTTGATGTTCGAAATGAAACTTGATTCTCACCATAATTGATGCAATATAAACAATTTAGAAAAAAGGTAGATACCAGATTTAAGTCATAAGAACATGTTTAAACAAGTAAAAGGTTTGAAAGGATGAAGGAATAATTGTGACAACAAGCCAAGATAAAAATGAAGTAAATCCTTCATACCAAGATTCTTTCCAGTGGGAATCTGAGCCTCAATTAACCAAAAATTTATATGATAAAAAAGATTAAATGGATGACATAGAAGAGGAACAATCTCAGCCGCAAACAACAAAAATAAAAAACCGAAAACCAAGTGAAAACATCAAAGGTGTTTGGAGTTCAAAGTTGCAAAATAAATTCAATTTTTCATTACTTTGAAATAGGTTTCAAGTCTAGGTAATAGGGAAAGAAGTGACACTTCCTACTATGTCATGTCCCCACCTCATTGAAAATCAAAAGTGTAGACCTTGCCAAACACCTATGGGATCAAACGTGAGATTAATTAATTAACCTAGGGAATTTTGTAAATTATTATTTAGGAGGCATGTATTTAGTTTTATTTATTGTCCTTATTTATTAATGTGCAAATAAATATGTGGAAATAAGTTTCCATGTCAGGAGGGCACACTTGGGCAAGCCAACTTGCATAGGAGGATAAGTAGAAACTATCAAAGGCACTGAAAAAAGAAAGTAGTCAGAAAAGATGGAAAGTAACCAAAAGCCAAGAAAAGATAAGAAAATCCAACAACACAAAAGCATAAAGCACAAAAAATCAGTCAAAAGTAAAAGCAGACAACTCTAGACCTAAGGAGGGCGCAATTTCCATTTAGAGAATCAGTTACAAATGCAGAAAGTGGAGAAAATTTGTCAAAAGCAAAAGCATGAAACTTTGGGACTAAGGAGGGAAAAAATTCTAATTTTGATGAAAGTTTATTGACAAGGAAACATTTCATGTGACTCATACATACCATTTTCTCAAGGAGGGCGCACCACTTGGCTAGGGTTAGGGTTTAGCAAGGGAAAATTGATAAAAAATTCACCCAAGGTCTACTTAAAGATAATTCAAGCACCATTATTCAGTTTGGTTGATGAATGATTTTGTATTGAGTGAATCTAACCTTCATACTGCACTATGAGCCTCAGTCTCTTGGGCGATGCGCACCAAGTCCCATTCTCGTCTCTTCTATTTCACTTTAAAATTTTTAGTGCAATTTATAGTGAGCCAATGATCAGCATTATAAGCTTTATTTTGACCTATGTAGCATCCATCCATCCATTTAATTCAAGCTCTAGTGAAGGTAACTTCACCTATGCTCCCAGTCCCAAGCTTAGTGCTAGTTTCGGGCCTCCCATCCACAGTTTTGGACCCCCTTTTCAGGAGATCAGCTATAAAAACATATTATGAGATTCTCAGCCCCATTAACTCATTCTGACTTCTGAAATTCATTAAGGTTTCTGTTTCAGAGATCACTCATGCTAAATTTTCATGAGAGGAGCCTTTTATTGCCCCTTTGATGGTTTTTTTATTAGTTTTATGCAATAAGAATGAATTAATGTCCATGGGAAGAATAATTTAGTTATATGATGTGTGAAAAATGATGTATTAAGCTATGTAGAAAATTAATAGCAGTCCTGAACTAAATCTGATTCAAAGTTTATCAAAATCTACATACCCTTGCGCATTGACTAGGAAATTTCGACTAGTCTCATTGTTTTCATCATTCTGGAAGTTTTTGCACTCAAATGTCATTATGAAAGTTTCTATTGGATTTTAAATCACCCCTATACCCATAAAATCGCTCATACTAATAATTCGTTGATAGTGTACCATGTTTGGACAACCTCCTTTGCGCAGGTTCTTCTCAGGCCAAATTGCTAGTTTTTTCCCAAATCATTCGAAACAACCCCAAATATTCCACATCAGTTCCTAACCTTGTGAAACCTTATTTTGTGCATGTTACCTATCTGATAAAACATATTAACCTTGCATAAACCCTGGTTGGTTGGATGTGACTGTTCTCTCCTAGTTTGCACGGCTAGGACACCCAGAAGCGTGGAAGTAGACTTCAACGGAGCTGATTTCAGAACCTAAATGGTCCCCAACATACATGTAGTTAGGGAAGTAAATATCTACGTCCTAAATTTTCTTTGTCTTCTTCCATCATCCCGCTGCCCTTTTTTACAAATTTATCAGTACTACTCCTATTTTGCTTAGTATCAAGAAGTGACTAGTTAATTGCAAAATTTTCATTTCGAATTTTAATTAATAATTGAAATAGAGTTAATATTTCGATATGATATCAGATCAGGGATATTACAGTGGTATCATAGCATGGTTCTCCATACATGCTCTTGATATTCCTTAAATGATTCCAAAATTCAATTCTGATTCTAGAAGGAAGGCCTCCAAAGAAAAGGAAGTTGATTCCATGGAAGGGAGATTGCATGAAGATATGGATGAGAAGGATGAGTTAAGAAATTTTGTGAGAAATATGTTGAAGGTCTGCAAGAAAATTTAGGCAATAATATTCAGTCTGGTTAAGAGAACAGATATTTCCTAGATAAATAGCTGGGTGCTAATGGAGAAGGGAGCAACATTAACTCCCAGTATGAAGAGAGAAAGATCAAAAGTGGATCCATATTCTCTAAGACCGTGCCTCAAAATAGGCCTATGGAATATAAATATGAACATAAGTTGTATCCCTGACCCACCATGCCCAAGTTCATCGAGTGCCGAAAGGAATACCCTGAAGTGAAGACTAAATCAGTTGCTTCATGGGAGGAGAAAAATGATACATATCAAACCTTGAGTGAGGAGTGTAGAAGAGTTCTGCCATTTAGAGACTTTTTTGAAACTTGGTATATAGGGAATCCCAAAGGATTTCAAAGGCTTCCATATCATAATTTTATGTTGATAAATTCCATTGGCAAAATCACTTTACCATACTTTGATGGCACTTCCAAGTGCACAGTGAGCTCTTGGATTCAAAAATTGGACACCTACTTCCAACTGAATCCTATGGTAGAGAAGGATTCCATCAAGTTGGAAGCCTTACATATTGATGGGGAGGCCAATTATTGGTGGTTTCATAGCATGAAGACCTTGGTCCATGATTGTTAATTTTTCAACATTAAGCGAGCATATCATTAGGATCTTTACATTGAGAGAACAATAAGCACAACAATAAAACACAAGAGACAATGAACACAGTGTTTTTCCTCGGGGAAACCATAAATGGAAAAAACCCCACAACTTCCTTTGAGATAGAATTAGCACCAAAGTGAAACCCAAAAACAGTAAGACAATCTCCCGATAGCAGTAAGCTCTTTCCTCTTGCCCTAGTGTCTTTCTCTTCCTCAACTATGTGCTACACTTGAGTGTGTATAATATGTGTGCTAAATAGAGAGTCCAAATCTCGATTTATACTAATCCTGACATGACAAAAATCCTACTAGGGCCGACCTCACTAGGATATTCTAATAACCCTAGTGCCCTGGAACTGCAGGGACTTTAACCCTTAGACAATAGGAGGGTTACCCACAATGACTTGACATGACTTGTTTACATTATTGATTCTCTCGATTGGAACATCGGGGCATGAAATGACACAAGAACATCCCGGAATAAACATTGGGTTACAATAGATGAGAAATACAAGTGAATACATTCTGAAGTTACAATTACATTAACACTCCCTCTTAACTAGGAAGGTATTCTCTCGACACAATTTTCATCACTGGTCTTCTTCTCTGGGTCTTCTCATCATCTACATCTTCAAGTCATCTTCATCTTCAAGTCGTATTTGTCTTCAAGTCATCTTCATCTCTAGATATGGATCATCACTCGATCTGGATCATCATCACTGGATATGGATCATCACTCGATCTAGATCATTTGTAGCATCATTCCTGGATCTGGATCATCCCTCGATTTGGATCATCTCTGGAGCATAATCTATGTATTTGGATCTTCCCTCGATCTGGATCATCTCTAGTGGATCATCAATACTGAATCTTTGCGGGTGCTATATCATGATTCTTCTCATCATAGGAACTTCTATAGAGCCAGCCCTTTTTCATGCTGGATGTAGGGCTATCCACCATGTAGGTCTTTGCCCAGCACTTACATCTGATCATGTAGGAACTAACCTATAATCATATCATAAAGGCACACCTAGCACTCACATCTGACCATGTGGGAACCAATCCCAAAACCTTGTCAGAAAGGCCCAACACTCACATTTGACACATGCGAGGAACCAATCCAACATGCATGTTAAAAAAGGATCAGCACTTATATTTGACACATGCGAGGAACCAATCCAACATACATGTTCAAAAAGGCTCCGCACTTACATTCGACACATGTGAGGAACCAATCCAACATGCATGTTCAAAAAGGCTCTGCACTTACATTTGACACATGAGAGGAACCAATCCAACATGCATGTTCAAAAGGGCATGCACTCACATCTGATCAAGTAGGAAACAATCCTACAGTCATATCAGAATGGCCCCCAGTCTCAGACTGAGCTACCTGGTAACTGACCAAGTGCCTCCATTCCCAGAATGGCAGTTGCCCTTACATCTGTCCTACTCGACAGAATTGATAGCACTCACATCTGATATGGGAGGAACCTAATCCTTTAACCATGAAAGAATGTCTTAGCCCTTACATTTGACCTACTCATCAGAATGGCTCTCTTAGTCCTGGACCGAGTGTTCCTGGTAACTGACCAAGTACCTTCATTCCAAGAATGGAATTCAACAATCATATCTGACATGGAAGGAACCAATCCTCTCACCATGACAGAATGGCTCATCCCTTACATTTGACCATGTAAGGAACCAATCCTCTGACCATGTCAGAATGGCTATGGGACTCATCACTTTCCCTTGGAGGAAACCTCGATCTGGAGAACACCAAGCTTCTCCCTGAAGTACTCAAACTTCACCCTAGCGAATGGCTTCGTCAATACATCAGCTATCTGTTCCTCCGTCACAAAATACTAGAGCTTCACTGCTCCCCTCTGCACCATATCCCTGATATAGTGATACTTGATCTCAATATGCTTTGACTTGTCATGGAACAATGGATTCTCTGACAATTTCACGCAACTCTGGTTGTCACAATGAATAGAAGTAGCATCCATCTGAAGATCAAATAAATCAAACACTAGCTTTCATAGCCATACTGCCTCACAACTAGCTGAACAAGCTGTGACATACTCTGCTTCATTTGTACTCAGTGCCACACAGGATTGCTTCCTGCTAAACCAAGAGATCACACTTGATCCCATATTGAAGCAATACCCTGAAGTGCTCTTCCTATCGATGGTACTGCCTGCCCAATCTGAATCAACATAACCCTCTAGGTTAATCTTCTGATTCACCTCATACTTGAGCTCATAATCAATTATACCCCTTAGGTACCTCAAAATATGCTTTGCAGCAATGAAGTGAACATTTCTCGGATCTATCAAGAAATAGCTCAAGGTGTTCATAGCAAAGCAAATGTCTAGTCTTGTGTTTGTCATATACATCAAGGACCCAATCATCTGATGATACATCGTAGCATCAACTGTCTCTGATGAAGTATCACTCAATAGCTTCAGTTTTGATGCCATAGGCATGGCCATATCCTTGCAGTCCATCATCCCAAACCTCTTCAGGATCTCTACTACATACTTCCCTTGTCTGAGGGAGACTCCATCCACATTCTGCCACACCTCCATACCTAGAAAATAATGCATCATACCCAAGTCCTTCATTTTTAACTCGGAAGCAAGCTTTCTCTTCGTATCAGCAATCAACCCATCCATACCTATTACAAACAGATCATCTACATACAATAGAAGCATCACTGGGTTGCCATATTCAACCTTGTAGTAAAGGTTGGAATCTGCTTTACTCTTGGTAAAGCCGAAACTGGATAGAAAGCTGTCAATTCTTCCGTACCATGTCCTAGGTGCCTGTTTCAAAATGTACAGGTATTTCTTCAGTCTACACACATGATACTCCCTGTCATGTGTCTCAAAACCGAGTGGCTAGTCTACATACACTTCCTCTTCCACTACACCATTCAAGAAAGAAATCTTGACATCCATTTGGGGTGTCTTCCATTTCATTACTGCAGCCAAAGCAAGTACTAATCTGACGAAAGTGTATTTGGCTACAGGAGCAAAGGTTTATTCATATTCTATTACTTCCTTCTATGAGAAGCTACGAGCCACAAATATTGCCTTATATTTCTCTATGCTACCGTCCGCAGCATGCTTGATCTTGTAGATCCATTTGGAAGTTACATCTGACTTCCCTTCTGGTCTCGGGACAACATCCCAAACATCATTCTTCATGATTGATTGATATTCTTCGATCGTCGCATCCTTCCATTCTTTTCGTTCTGCCACTTCTTCATAACTGGAAGGTTCTTCTCTGATAAAGTCACATAGTAAGGCTACATATCTGGAGCAAGATTTGGTTCTCTTTCTTTCTCTTTGATTTTCTTCTGGAGCCCCATATCTTTCTGCACCTTGGATAATTTCTTGTACCCAAGCAGGTTTCCTCTTGTGAGGATTCTTCTCCTGAGGTGGATCTACAGGTCTTTGTAGTTCTTCAAATTCTCGATCTTCTTCTTGAATTTATTCATTCATGGTTGTATCATGAATTATGGGAGCTTTGGATTCTTCAGGTTCTTTAGTAGGTCTCTTTCTAGATCTGTTGTAAGCTGTGTCTTCATCAAATGGTACATCCCTACTGATGTTGATCTTCTTGTATCCTAGGAAGTATATTCTATAAGCCTTCGAGCTTTCAGAGTATCCCACAAATATACCCTTCTTTCCTGAAGGATCTAGTTTTGTTCTCTTCTCTTTTGGTATGTGTATGTACACTGGATAGCCAAATATTCTGAGATGGATGACTTTTGGTTTCTTGCCGGAGAAGAATTCTTCAGGAGTCTTATTCTCGAGTACTTTGTGTGGAGTATGGTTCTGTACATACACTGCTATTCTGGCTCCTTCTGCCCATAGATGCATAGGAAGATCCTGATCATGAAGCATTGCTCTTGCAGCTTTCATGATAGTTATATTCTTCCTTTCTACAACCCTATTCTATTGTGGATTGTAAGGAGTGGACAAATCCCTCTTAATCCCTGATTCTTTACATAACTCTTTGAATTTATTTGATGTGAATTCTCCACCATTATCTCATCAAAGGGTCTTGATCTTCTTTTCTGCGTGGTTCTCGATCAAGGCTTTGAATTCCTTGAACTTGCTGAACACTTCATCTTTGTTATTCATGAAGTAAATCCATGTCTTCCTAGAAAAGTCATCAATGAAAGAAACATAGTATACATACGCACTTAGTGAACTTGATGACATTGGACTGCATACATTAGAGTGGATAATTTCCAAGATTCCTTTTGCCTTGCTCTCACTACTTGGAAATGTCTTCTTTGTATTCTTCCCTTTCACACATCCTTTGTAGATCCCTTCATGTTTTGCTTGAATTTCTGGAAGACCTTCAACAACTTTGCTTGCAAGTGGTAGTGCTCTGTAATGCATATGTGCAAGCCTTCTATGCCATAGTTCAGTTGGCTCTACTGTGTCATGGACCATAGCTTGTTCTGAATGGACCTTCAGCTTGCATAAAACTCCTTCTTGTTCTCCAATCACTATTGCATCGTCAATAGCCTTTCCTCTTGGCCACATGATAACTTGGCCATCTATAAATGCAACCCTCATGCCTTTTGCATCCAGTGTAGATATGGAGAGAAGGTTCTTCTTGAGTCCTGGTACAAAGAGAATATCCTTCATTTTTATAGACTTTCCAGAGTCTAGCTTGTAGGAGGATTCACCACTACCTTTTATTGGATATTGGTAGTCATCTCCTAGCTTCACCTTATGGGGTGAGTTATGTTCAGATAGTTTCTCAAAGGATTCTTTGAAACCTATCATGTGTTTGGAAGCCCCACTGTCAATAAGCCAATCTTTTCTTCCATGAGTGACAGTTCCCATGAGAGCAGAAATCAAAACATATTCATCCTCGCTTGAAGAGTCTTCACTTTCTTGCTTTACTCTCTTCCTTGGAGGATCATCATCCTCAGCAATGTGAGCATGCTGTTTTCTTTTGGAGTTCTTCTTCTTCTTGGATCCATTCTTATTCATGGGACAATTTCTAGAAAAGTGTCCTATTTCATCACATGTATAACATCTGAGGTTAGATGAACCTTTCTGATGAGAATGCTTACCTTGGTGATGATGCTTTTCCCTTCTTCCTTTCCTTGAGTGTACTATGAGAGCTTGATATTCATTTCCCATATTTTCTTCTCAAGCTACTATCCAAGCCTCTTCTTGAGAGAATTCTTTCCATAGTCTGCTGAACTTGACCAACTTCTTCCTAGCACAGATTCCTTGGATGAAAGAATCCCATGACCTAGGGAGGCCATTCAATGTTGTCATCACAATTTCTGCATTCTCCACTTCTTCATCTATAGCTTCTAGTTTTTCTTTGATCTAGGAGAACCTTGTGAAGTATGATTGGATGGTCTCCTCATTTTGGATCTTGACATTCTTCAACTGGTTCCTTAGAGTCATCTTCCGATTGATGTTCTTCCCTTCAAACAGTTTGGTTAGGGCATCAAACATGGCTTTAGGTGTCTTGAGGAAGGACACTTATGGAATGAGGTGATCCTTGATAGAATATACAATGATCCTCTTTTCCATAACCAACTTCTTCTTATGTAAGGCCTTGGCCTCATCTCCCTTTGGAACTGGAACCTCCTCATGGATGTAGGAGTCCAACTCATTCTCTTCTAGGACCAGGGAGATCCGATACTTCCAAGCTTGGAAGTTATCATCTCCCTCAAGATTTTCATCAATCTTGGTATGATGATACATCTTAACTGAGAAACTCAAATGGAAATACAAAAGATTTAGATCTTACCAGGTCAAGATGTCAGATCTGGATTTTGAAGCTGAAATCCTGTAGTACTGGTTTAGGAGCGGATTAGGGTTTTGCTTTTTTGGAGTTCTATCCGACCAAATGCTTTGAAATTGATTCCTAAATTTTATTTTGGGGAGGAGATCAATCCAGACCTGGGCTCACTAAAAAAATCATCTTTTGTGAAAAGCCCTAATTTTCGGCAGTAGTGTCGGGTCCAAAACTAAAAAACCTTAGAATTGGATTCTGCTTCGACAGAAAGATGCGCCCTAGGGAGGAGAGTTATTCCACCCTTCTTTTGCTGAAAATCTATGGAGAGAGATCAATAAAATAGGAAGCCCTAGTTCCTGCAGCTACACAGTGTCTTCTTCTCAGGTTAGCTCTGATGCCATGTTAGTTTTTCAACATTAAGCTATCATATCATTAGGATCTTTAAACTGAGTTAACAACAAGCACAAAAATCAAACACAAGAGACAATGAACACAGTGTTTTTCCTTGGGGAAACCATAAATGGAGAAAACCCCGCAACTTCCCTTGAGATAGAATCAACACCAAAGTGAAACCCAAAAAATAGTAAGACAATCTCCTGACAGTAGTAAGCTCTTTCCTCTTGCCTCGGTTTCTTTCTCTTCCTCAACTATGTGCTACACTTGAGTGTGTATGAGATGTGTGCTAAATAGAGAGTCCAACTCTCTATTTATACTAATCTCGACATGACAAAAACCCTACTAGGTCCGACCTCACTAGGAGAGTCTAATTACCGTAGTGCCCTGGAACTGGGGCGACTTTAACCCTTAGACAATAGGAGGGTTACCCACAATGACTTGACATGACTTGTTTACATTATTGATTCTCCCGATCGGAACATCGAGGCATGACATGACACAAGAACATCCCAGAATAAAAATCGGGTTACAATAGATGAGAAATACAAGTGAATACATTTAGAAGTTACAATTACATTAACAATGATCAAGTAGTTACCTATGAGGAATTCACCCGAAGATTGTGTTGCAGCTGCAACATTTTCCCAAAATTCAAAAAATTTTGGGACCCTCCTTTTGCTTATATCGGTTTGATTTTCTTATTTGATTTGATCTAATGATTCTTCAGAAAGACCTTTCTAATGCTTGAAATGATCCACTATTTGTTTAATCTTTATCATTTCCTTTGAATGTGTTTTCAGTGTGCTTGAATCAAAAGTTTATTTGCTTGCGCTCCCGCCGTTGTGGAGAAATAACAAGTTTTAGCTTCAACATTTTTTCCCCAATGTGTTTGTCTTAATTGGTGAACCTTTGGTTTCGCATCGGAACATCTTGTGACTTTGTTCTCCGCAGTTGCGAACGACAGATTGCGAAGTCTCCCAATTATCGCTTTGACTTTTCAGACCTCGCGTTGTTGTTTTCGCCACTCCTTAAGTCTTGGGCTTCCGCCGTGGCAGCTTCCAAAAGCACTAGCCTTCCTGTATTTTAGTTGATTTATCCTCTGATGAAGACCTTACCTATTGCGGAATGTTTGTCCTTTATGATTATGCCGTTGTAGCTCCTGATTCCACTATCACTCCGACGATTAGTCTTGCGAAGCTCCGATGCGGATGTCTCGACGGTTAGCTTCGTGGTTTTGCCACCCGATGTATAAGTACTCCTCCCGCCGATGCATGTTGGACCTCTAGTCGCATGTCTATAACCTTATTCTCTTCCTCCATTGTGGCTATGCAAAGCACTTGGCTTCTGATGTCGATGTCTTTCCAATTTCTGATTGGAAGTTTTCCCACCCATAGCTTAGGTCATAACTCTTCCGACTCCGATAGGCCTACGTGTTTCCGCGGTACCTATCTCCTGTTAAGACCCGCTTACGTGGATGTGAATGAGTTTACCCTACCAAGTTTAGCATATTAAGCCGCTGATGAGTTCTGCATTTTCCATCATTGGAGATTTCTTTCAAACCCGCAGGTGGACGAGGTGGTGGCGTTGGAGTTTGTGAAAGTTCATATAACAGTCATGCACATGATCTTTCTTGTTGAGTAGCCGTTTTGGTTGATATAATTTGACGTTTTGTTTTAGAATGCAATCACAATGAATGATGCACATTGATTTATTGTAGGTGGAATCAAGGGACTGTTGAGATGACCATGGCGCGAAGGAATAGCTGGACAGTTTTGACAAAGATCGAACCGAAACCGGCAGGATCGCAAGGAGGACAAGCGAAGCAGAAGGCAAAGATCAGTAGTGACAAAGGCGCAGACTTGAAATATGTCAGTTACTAAATGGATCATGAGTGCACACATAAAAGATAAAAGTAGGGATCCGAAACATTTTGAGGGACGGAAAAGTCACGCATTTGGGAGGGCAACCCAAGCGGTCAACTGTTAGTTTAAATATTTGAAATTTAGAATTGACAGGGGATTTTTCCCAGTTAGACATGTAAAGAGATATTGTAAGAAGAACTACTTTTTTTTGCAATAAATAATTATTGTTTTCCTGTCGGAGAAAGTTTGGTGGGACGTTCAAATGCTATGCTATGGATTGGTGAAAGATGAACTATTTCATTTTTTCCAGTTTTTGTCCATTAACTGTGAGATCGTTCTAACTCTTAGAGCCTATGTTCTTGTTTGAATGATTTCTGGTTTATTCTATGAAATTAACACCATGAGTAATGCATGCTTTTCATAAACAATTGGCTATTTGATTGTCTAAATATCTTTAATCATTCATGTGTTGTAGGAAGGAATATCAGCTATCTGTAATTTCTATTTATAATGCATGCACAATACACATTACTCATAAATAAGTTACAATTTGGCTCCCCGGGGATAGATAGATAGTTAGTTTTACTTTATTGCTGCATATGTGATTTAGATGCTTGTGAGTTCTAAGATGAGAGGTAAGAACCTGCGCATCACGTTGTGACTACTCCTTGCATCCTTTATCACCTTGCATGGTTAATTAGGCATGTGCATATCATACTTTAAGTCAAAAAATACAAAAAAAAACACACGGTGGACCGGGCTGCAACCAGTAAAACCTTTATTTTTTGTTACTAGACCTACGGTAGCCAGACCGCAAACCGGACGGATTCCCTATACCAAAAAGTCACGGGCTAGTTGGGAACGTTGACTGGGGAGAATCCCTTGCTATTGTTGCCTATGAATTTCTAGGCCTCAACAGTTTTTGGCGCTAGAATGAGGGCCGCCAGTGCATGGCTAGCCGTGGAAACTTATTTTCCCAAGATTACCCCACCAGCAGATATTTGGAAGCTTTTGACTTAACCCAAGTACTCACAGGTTTTGGTTCTACCTTTGAAGCAAGTAAGCCCAGTTTCATCTTACGGTGTTTCTTACTCAGACCCCTATTCGTTCACCTTTGCTCATGGCTGGTATAAATGTGAATAAGCCCAACCCACTGCCAGCTTGGAGAGATAGATCACCTTTGAACCTCACACCTCCATTGCATAACCTACCTCAAGGTTTTGAGAAGCTGCTGCCTAAGTTTGATCCCGATGAAAAGACTGTTGTATATGACCACTTGCAAAGTTTCTATTTAGCAGTAGAAGGGTTGAGGGCTGGGGAGTACGAAGATGTGGTTTGTAGATTGTTCCCACATACCCTTAAAGGAGCAGTAGCATCCTGGTATTTTTGTTTTCCTGCAAACTCTATTCTTGATTGGGACACCTTCGAAAGGATTTTCAGAAGTAAATACGCAGCCCAAAAGACACATGCCTCATTAATGAAAGGTCTTGGTTTGTTAAAAAAAGAGAAGGATGAGAAGGTACATCATTTTAATCAAAGGTTTTCAACATATTTAAAGAAATTTTCTGAAACTGACAGACCCTCAGACAAAGTCTTAATTGAATATTATACCTCAGCCCTAGGACCTGAGCTGGCCATGTTTTCCAAAATGAAAGCTCGACCTACGTTGGTAGAGACTTATGAAGAAGAAGAAAGGGTATAGGCTGAAAAGGAAAGTATAGAAGACTATCCCAAGCAACCTGAGGAAAAAACTATCGAGAGAAGAACCTTATTGCTGTCTAAACCTAAAGAGGAACAATCACATGATTTTGAGGGACTGCTGAAAATGATTTAGAAACTATCCAACCGAATAATAGATCTGGAGAAAGAAAGGGAAGTTCAGAAAACTTACAAACCCTACTACCCAAAAAGGGAGGATAACAACCAATTGAAGATCCCTTTACCCAATTCAGCATCAGTGAATATAACAGAGGTAGGGGGGGATAATTTCTGCACTTTCCACCAACAACCTCATTCTGAAAAGAAGTGTCCTCAATGGTTAAATTCAATGACATTGGTTATGAATCAGCTGCTAGACTCTAAATTGACTAAGGACAGTGGTAAAGAGGAAAAGAAAAACAAGACCATAGAGAAACAAGAAGATGATACCATGTTCTTATGGGATGGTGTCTCGCTTTTCGACACAGAAGAGAGTGCGTTTAAGTCTGAATACACACCTACAACAACAAAGGACATGGGTTTTATAATTAAAGACATTGCAACAATTTCAAAGATTAAGAGGTTGCAAACGAATGTCAAGAGATAGATAAATGCCAATATTGAAGATAAAACACCTGAAGTCACTACTGTCAATCAGGAAACAGAGCCAATCAATGAGCCTGTCAGACCTGTGAAAGGACAGGTAGATGTTGATGAAGGAAACACTAAAAAAATTAAGGAGCTTAAAAAAGATGTACCCACTCAAAATCAACCAGGAGAAGAAGATATAGAACCAAGTTGGGAAGAAAAAGCTAAAACCCCGCCTTTTCTTTTGACTCTAGAAATGTTGAATCATAATGTCCATAATTGTTTGGTATATTCTGGGTCATCGGTAAATATTATGCCACTTGAAGTTTGCAGAAAGATTAATGGTCAGCCAGAGCCCATAGCCTGGGAAGTAGTGCAACTAGATAGAATGGGTGTCAAAGTAGTGGGAGAAATGAAGAATCTTCTCATAAGCTTATCTGCAAATCACAAGATATGTCAATTTATTGACATGATGGTGGCTGACGTACCAGATGGATATGGGCTTATTCTTAACCGAGATTGGTCTACCAGGTTAAAGGGTTATTTTGCCTCAGACTGGTCTCATTTATGGTTACCTCTTAAGGGTACCCCGAATCAGATTAAAATTTTGAGAGAACCTTACATGAAACATACTGTCACTAAGTTGGGGGAAGGTAATGAATCTGCTAATTCTATCCTGGGAAATTATCTAACTGATCTTAGACTAAGATATCATACCTTAGGAAAGGCTAGTTCTATGATTGACACTCAGCTTGAGCTCCTTCAACTTCCTCATGATGATAAGGATGACTGTAGACTAGTAGACATGGTTTCGATTTCAAAAATAGCACAACTAGACCACGGTTAGGTATCTCATGTCTATAATCCAACCCACCCCTTGACTCACCAGGTTAAAGGATTTTCAAGAGTGGGCACTTTTTTGTTTCTGTTGTTTTAGTGATTCTGTACATAAATAATTTGATGCTTTTTTCTTTTTGTTTATTGATTTGATATTGTTTTTCTTTGATGCTTTGTTGCTAGTTCTTTTGGTTTTGAATAAAGAGGCAAACTTTTGGTTGCAATGGAAACATCAGGGTTCTTAATTAACTGAAATCTTGAGCAAAAGACTGTGCTTTTAAAACATAGAATGTCTTCTAGTAGCAGTGATCCTAATTGGCCATGTATTCATTGAAGTCCTACTTAACCCCTGTAAATAGATCAGAATTAAGAAGTCTGGAATACTATTTCAAGGTTCCATCCATTTCATATCTAAAATGTCCAAGGGAGTGGCAGCAACGGACCCATGGAAAGGAAGCAAGGTAAACAGTATATCATATATAAATGATCCCATGCCATGATTTCAGAAAAGCTAAAAGCTATCAAGAGTCAAAACTCCTTAAAGAAACAATACATATCAAAGAAAAGTATCAAAAGCATGAACTTCAAATTGCCAAAAGTTCCTCTCCGTTTGTGACATGAAAAGTAAATTCTTCTCTCACACAAAAGGACAGTATGGATAGAGGAGCCTGAATAAAATTTAGAAATAAAGGCGGATGGAGGACTCAAAAGAACTAAAGTTCAAATGGCACAAAAGTGCAGTTGGAATGGGAATGAGGAACAAAGGGATAGTGCTGTTTACTATATGTTACAATCCTGTGGTGTCCAAGCTAGAAACTACCTAAGGACGGGTAAAATAAATCTCACTTATTAGGCCTCAACAGAGTTATTCAGACTTGCAAATATTTCTGATGTCACCTTTTCCCAATGAATGAACTACTTCTCAATGATTTAAATGTATGGGTTGGCCAGATTAGGAATACAAACATCTAGAAGATTTCAATTTTGAGCTAGACAGTCTTTTACTAGGGAGGAGTTAAATCAAAAATCTGGGGTTCACCAGGTAGTCGCCAATTGTTGCAGCTGCAACATTTTCCCAAAATTCAAAAAATTTCAGGACCCTCCTTTTGCTTATATCGGTTTGATTTTCTTATTTGATTTGATCTAATGATTCTTCAGAAAGACATTTCTAATGCTTGAAATGATCCACTGTTTGTTTAAGCTTTATCATTGCCTTTGAATGCGTTTTTAGTGTGTTTGAATCAGAAGTTCATTTCCTTGCGCTCCCGCCGTTGCGAAGAAATAACAAGTTTTAGCTTCGACATTTTTTCCCCGATGCGTTTGTCTTAATCGGCTGACCTTTGGTTTCGCATCGGAACATCTTGTGACTTCGTTCTCCGCAGTTGCGGACGACAGATTGCAAAGTCTCCCGATTATCGCTTTGATTTTTTAGACCTCTCGTTGTTGTTTTCGCTGCTCCTTAAGTCTTGGGCTTCCGCCGTGGCAGCTTCCAAAAGCACTAGCCTTCCGGTCTTTTAGTTGATTTCTCGTCCAATGAAGACCTTACCTATTGTGGAATGTTTGTCCTTTATGATTCCGCCATTGTGGCTCCTGATTCCGCTATCACTCCGACGATTAGTCTTGCGAAACTCCGATGCAGATGTCTCGACGGTTAGCTTAGTGGTTTTTCCACCCGATGTATAAGTACTCTGCCCACCGATGCGTGTCGGCCCTCTAGTCACATGTCTATAACCTTCTTCTCTTCCGCCATTGCGGCTGTGCAAAGCACTTGGATTTTGATGTCGATGTCTTTCCAATTTCCGATTGGAATTTTTCCTGCCCACAACTTAGGTCATAACTCTTTCGACTCTGATAGGCCTATGTGTTTCCGTGGTACCCGTCTCCTGTTAAGACCCACTTATGCGGCTGTGAATGAGTTTACCCTACCAAGGTTAGCATCTTAAGCCGCTGATGAGTTCTTCATTTTCCATCATCGAATATTTCTTTCAAACCTGTAGGTGGACGAGGTGGTGGCGTTGGTGTTTGTGAAAGTTCTTATAACAGTCATGCACATGATCTTTCTTGTTGAGTAGCCATTTTGGTTGATATAATTTGAAGTTTTGTTTTAGAATGCAATCACAATGAATGATGCACATTGATTTATTGCAGGTGGACTCAAGGGACTGTTGAGATGACCACGGCGTGAAGGCATAGCTGGACAATTTGACAAAGATCGAACCGAAACCGGCAGGATCGTAAGGAGGAAAAGTGAAGCAGAAGGCAAAGATCAGTAGTGATAAAGGCACAGACCTGAAAGATGTCAGTTACTAAATGGATCATGAGTGCAAACAGAAAAGATAAAAGTAGGGATCCGAAACATTTTGAGGGACGGAAAAGTCACGCGTTTGGGAGGGCAACCCAAGCGGTCAACTGTTAGTTTAAATATTTGAAAGTTAGAATTGACAGGGGCTTTTTCCCAGTTAGACATGTAAAGAGATATTGTAAGAAGAACTACTTTTTTTTTCACAATAAAGAATTATTGTTTTCCTATCGCAGAAAGTTTGGTGGGACGTTCAAATGCTATGCTATGGATTGGTGAAAGATGAACTATTTCATTTTTTCTAGTTTTTGTCCATTAACTATGAGGACGTTCTAACTCTTAGAGCCTATGTTCTTGTTTGAATGATTTCTGGTTTATTCTATGAAATTACCACCATGAGTAATGCATGCTTTTCATAAAAAAATGGCTATCTGATTGTCTAAATATCTTTAATCGTTCATGTGTTGTAGGAAGGAATATTAGCTATCTATAATTTCCCTTTATAATGCATGCACAATACACATTACTCATAAATAAGTTACAATTTGGCTCCCCGGGGATAGATAGATAGATAGATAGATAGTTAGTTTTACTTTATTGCTGCATATGTGATTTAGATGCTTGTGAGTTCTAAGACGAGAGGTAAGAACCTGCGCATCACGTTGTGACTACTCCTTGCATCCTTTATCACCCTGCATGGTTAATTAGGCATGTGCATATCATACTTTAAGTCAAAAAATACAAAAAATACACATGGTGGATCGGGCCGCAACCGGGAAAACCTTTATTTTTTGTTACTTGACCTACGGTATCCAGATCGCAAACCGGACGGATTCCCTATACCAAACAGTCATGGGCTAGTTGGGAACGTTAAATGGGGAGAATCCCTTGCTGTTGTTGCCTGCGAATTTCCAGGCCTCAACAGATTGGAAGAAAGGTTTGAATGGAGAGATCCTGGCATCTCTTTAAGTGAATTAGCACATATTAAACAAGTGGGAACTCATGAATCTTACATATCAGAATTCCCAAGGTTGGTAGTGATGGTCATTGATGTCTCAGAATCTAGGATGATACTTTTGTTTACACAAGGACTAGCAGAACCTTTGAAAGGGCTGGTGAAAGCTTACTAAACCACAATTCTGCAAGAAGCGATGAGCAGAACTAGAGACCTATAAGATGCAATTCCAAGGACCAAGTATCCTCTCAAGCCCTCCATGCCTCTTGAATTGAAAAATCAAAGACCTCTGGTGAGGAAATTTCCTTCCCCTGGCAAGAAAGATTACTCCTACAAGGATTGGGATGAGCCGAGGGGGAAAAAGCTTTGCTTTTCCCAACCAAGAAACTTGGGTCTTAGGCCACAAGTGTGTCAAGGGGAAGGAAGAAGATGAAAGTGATGAAGTGTTCTCCAAAATTGATGAGGAGAGGGTGGAAGAAGATGAAATGGCAGATGGAGAATATGAAACAACTAAAGAAGAGGAGAAACTCCCTCAAACCAACATCAACTTTGTAGTACTCAATGGAGTACCCTGGTTCCATACATGGAGGCTGAAAGGGGTATTGCAAGGCCAAATAATTAGAATTATTGTTGATGGGGGTGCCACCCACAATTTAATTGTTGCATCCCTAGTGGAGAAAAGGAATCTTCCAACTGAATCCTTTGAAGGATTCATTGTGGTCATCCCAGGGAATCATACCATGGAATGCAATTGGTGGATTCCAAACCTGCAAGTGAATCTAGGAGACTACACGGTGAAATAAATTTTTTATGTTTTCAATGTGGTAGACACCAACATGGTGTTGGGATTTTAATGGTTGTACTCTATTGGAGAACATTCCATGAATTACAAAATACCCCAAATGGGTTTCAAATATACTGAAGGGAAATCAATAGTTCTTAAGAGTATGAATACTTACCCAAGCCAATTAATTTATGCCAACAACATGAGATCCATTTTGATCCATGAGGACATTGAATGGGACATTGGATTTCATATTAGCACTGAGGGAACTACAATCAAAGTTTCCTACAATCCCAATGACATAAAAAGTTGCTACACAAGCACAATGGGGTTTTTGAAAACCTTCCACATGGTAGGCCACCTGACCGTGGCATTGAACACATAATTGAGCTGGAATTTGGTACACTTCCAATAAAAATACACCTCTATAAGCATCCAAATAAATTTAAGGATGATATTGAGAAGGCCATCAAGGAGCTCCTTGAATTGGGCCTCATTAGGCCAAGCACCAGTCCTTTTGCTTCTTCGGTGGTTTTGGTGAATAAGAAAGATGGGACACTTATAATGTACATAGACTACCGGGCCTTGAACCAGAAAACCATAAAGAATTGGTACCCAATTCCCTATATTTATGAACTGATGAATAAACTGCATGGAGAAAAATTATTCTCCTAAATAGATCTCCGGTTAGGATACCACCAAATTAGAATGAGGGAGGAAGACATACCTAAGACAAACTTCTATTGTCATTTTGGTCATTTTGAGTTTTTTTTCATGTCATTTGGCTTGACTAATTCTCTAGCAACCTTCCAATCATGCATGAACAAGGTCTTCAGTGATCAGCTCCATAAGTATGTCCTTATCTTCTTTGATGATATTCTGATTTATAGAAGGACATGGGAGGATCACCTGCTTGACTTAGAAGTGGTGCCCACTATACTTGCATATCAGTCCTTCTATGTTAAGATGTCCAAGTGTGAGTTTGACATGACCGAACTGCTCTATCTCATCCATGTGGTCTTCCAAGAAGGGGTCAAGGTGCATGAAGAGAAAATTGAGGCCATATTGGGTTGGCCAAGCCCAAGGAACCTCACTGAACTGAGAGAATTCATTGGCCTTTGCAACTACTACCATAAATTTGTGAAAGGGTACTCCAAATTTATTGCACCTTTGACATATCTAACCAAGAAGAGTGCATTCAGTTGGAATGGGGAGGTTGAACAAGATTTCCAAAAGATGAAGGAAATAATGAGCAACTGTCCAGTACTTTCTTTTCCTGAATTATCCAAACCTTTTGTGTTGGAATGTGATGCCTCTTGGGAATAAATTGGAGCTATTCTGATGCAAGAGAGACACCCTATTGCATATGAGAGAAGAAAATTGCATCCTCATGAAAGGTTGTATTCAATATATGATAAGGAGATGTTGGCCATCATGCATGCATTGGCCAAGTTCTAGCAGTATTTGATGGGAGGCAAATTCATAGTGAATAATGATCACAACAGTCTGAGGCACTTCCTTACCTAAAAGGAGCTTAATGACAGGAAACAAAAATGGGTGAGAAAATTCAAGTCCTATGACTTTGATATTGAATATAAAAAGGGAAAGATGAATTTGGTGGTTGATGCACTTTCCCGCAAACCCACACTCTTTTTTGTTATATTTTATTAAGATCTGATTAGATTATCTAGGATCTTTATCTGAAAGAATAACACATACAAAAAAATGCATAAGATATAAAAAATACACAAGACACAAATATTTTCATCTGGGAAACCATAAAGTAGAAAACCCCACAAACTTCTTCAGAATAGTAAGATGATTAAAAGCAGTAATAAGAAATGTTTAGCAGGTATCTTTCTCTCCTCCTCTGACTGTCTCACTCTCTCATGCACCTTAGAGAGTGTGTGAGGTGTGTATAAATGAGGGAGAGCACCTCCCTATTTATACCCTTTCAAGTCATTGACCAAATATAATACTCGAGCCTACATGTCATCTCACATGGGGCCCACTTCTCCTAGAGAGACCACAATTACATATTACATGATATTGCACTGGGGACTATTTCCTCGTCTTACAATGGAGGTTGTACCTCGAAGTCTAGACACAATTTACACTTCCCGTAAAGGGGTAACACACATCCCCAATGGGGGTACAACAACATACGATAATAATATACATCAGAATATCTTCTGAAGTTACAAATACATCAACACTCCCTTTTAACTAGGAAGGTATTCTCTCTCTACACAGTCATCAACACATTTGGTCAAGTCTTCATTGCATTGTCATCATAGTTGCAACCATCATATTCTTATAATTTGATCATCGTCCCATACTATTTGTCATCAGAATTTTCTAGAGTGCCAACCCTTTTCCATGCTAGATGTAGGCCTAGCCTCCATGTAGGTATTCATCATCTCTGCTAGAAAGCCATCAAGTAGGTACATCCCAGGACTTATTATATGCCTCTTGAAAAACCTGCAAGATATCTGAGGACTGATTATATGCCACTGTAAAACCTGAAGGAGCATCCCATGACTGATTACATGCCTTGCAACACTTGTGTACCCTACTATTACCTAATCATCTTTCGATCATCTCATTGTCACAAGGAGCACAACCCAGATACACATAACACAACACTTAAATCAATGACCATGGGAGGCTGAGTCTGCCACCATGTCGAAAAGGATCCATCACTTACATCAATGACCGTGGGAGGCCCAACCTACCACCATGTCAGAAAGGCTGAAAAATTACATCAACGACCATGGGAGGCCCATCCTGCCACCATGTCACAAAGGATCTCAGCACTTACATCAACGACCATGGGAGACCCAGCCTACCACCATGTCAAAAAGGCTCAACACTTACATCAACAACCATGACTGTCTCTTCCATGACTATCTCTTCCTCAGTAATAAGAAATGTTCAATGGCTATCTTTCTCTCTTCCTTTGTCTGTCTCACTCTCTCATGCGCCTTAGAGAGTGTGTGAGGTGTGTATAAATGTGGGAGAGTGCCTCCCTATTTATATCCTTTTAAGTCACTGACCAAATATAAGACTCGAGCCTACATGTCATCTCACATGGGTCCCACTTCTTCTAGAGAGACCACAATTACATATTACATGATGTTACACTAGGGACTATTGCCCCAACTTACAATGAAGGTTGTACCTCAAGGTCTAGACACAATTTAGACATCCCATAAAGGGGTAACACACATCCCCAATGAGGGTACAACAACATACAATTATAATATACATCAGAATATCTTTCGAAGTTACAAGTACATCAACATCCTTGTTGCAGATGCTAACTAAATGGAAGATATAGTTGGGCACTGAGTATTCAAAGAATCAGTTTGCATGTGAAATTTTGGATGGGCTAACACAAAATGAAGCATACAAGGTACATGATGACCTCATATACTGCAAATATAGGATCTTCTTAGTGCTCAGATCTATACTAAAGAAGAGGATTCTAGAAGTTGCACATGATGCACCAGTGGTCGGCCACCCTGTTTTTCTAAAGACTTATCAGAAGGTAAGAGAGAGATTCACCTAGAAGGTTCTCAAGGAAGATGTTCTCATGCATGTGAGGGAGTGTATTGCATGCCAGCAGAACAAATTGGAGCACACACACCCTGCTGGACTCCTCCAACCTCTCCCTATTCCATAACAGAAATGGGAGAGTTTCTACATGGATTTCATCACTAGGATTCCAAAGGTTCAAGGAAAAGACAACATTTATGTGGTGGTTGACAGGTTAACCTAATTTTCACATTTCTTTGTAGTCACCTCCACTATATCATATAGTTAAGTGGGTGCTTTATTTTTCAAGGATGTTTTTAGGATGCATGGTTTTCCCTGAACCATAATCAATAACTGGGACAACAATTTCACTAGTGATTTTTGGCAAGCTCTGTTCAAACTGGTGGGAAAAAACCAGAACATGAGCACAAGCTATCACCCTCAGACTGATGGTAAAACTGAAAGGGTGAATCAATGGCTTGAGGGATACCTCTGTAAATATGTCACGGGACAACAGAGAACTTGGTTCACTTGGCTCCACCTAGGGGAATTCTGCTACAACAATACCTTTCATCTCTCCATCAAGATGACCCCATTCATAACCTTGTATGGGTATGAGGCTCGATATTTTGTAGATTTAATGTTTGGAGACTACAGATCCAAAAAGGCCAAATATTGGTTATAGGAAAACCAAGACATTCTGATGGAATTACAAGAGAATTTGCAGGTGGCACAGAACCAACATAAAATGTATGTAGATAAGCACTGGATTGACGGAGTATTCTAGGAAGAAGACTTAGTCTACCTAAGGCTGCAAACTTACAGATAGTATTCTTTGAAGACGAAAGGGGTTGAAAATCTCTAGCCAAGATTCTATGGGATTTACAAGATTCTAAGAAAAATTGGTGAAGTGGCCTACGAGTTGGAGCTTCCATCAGAGAGTAATAACCATAATGTTTTCCATGTATCCTATCTAAAGAAAGCAGTTGGCCAAAAGATAGTGGCACCAGAAGAATTTCCATCCCTGGATGATGAAGGCCATTTTGTCTTAGTACTAAAGAAAATGTTGCAAATCAAAGAAAGGAAACTAAGGAACAAAACCATGAAAGAATATATGATACAGTGGAAGCGGTTACCCAGTTAAGATGCCACTTGGGAGGGTGAGAAAATCTTGTAGCACCCTGGCTTGCTTCTGCTTGGGGACAAGTAGACTTGGGAGGGGAGGACTATCATGTCCCCACCTTATTGAACACCAAAATTGTTGACCTTTCCAAACACCTAGGAGATCAAAAGTGACATTACTTAATTAACCGAGGGAATTTTGCTAGATTATTATTTAGGAGGATCGTGCTTAGTTTTATTTCTTTTCATTATTAATTAATGTGCAAATAAATATGTGAACATAAGTTTCCATGTTAGGAGGGCACACTTGGGCAAGCCAACTTTCCTAGGAGGATAATTAGAAATTGTCAAAGGCACCGACAAAAGAAAGCAGCTAGAAAACATGGAACGTAACCAAGAGCCAAGAAAAGCTAGCAATACAAAAGAAGAAAGCACAGAAAAGCAGTCAAAAATAAAATAATGGAAAATTTGGACCTAAGGAGGGTGCAGTTTCTATTTAGAGGATCAGTTATTGTTATAGAGATTTTCACCCCACTAGGTGAATCACACATTGTATGGCCTTCCCCTGTCCCGCTGCAGACTCATTAGTCCCTATGGACCACTTTTTGTCTTTTGATGTATCCTTGACCATCCCTAAAAACATTTGAAAAATGATATACGTGGCTTTTTCCCCGATAACCGCGTACATACGTGGGTTTGACCCCTATAGTCGCGTACATCGGGATGTGTGCATAATCCAAATCCTTTTGGAAGTTTCCTTGAATTGGATCCGACTCATTCGACTCCTGGCCTTCCATATGCCTTGAGATCGCTCGGATTCGACCCTTCATTGTCCCTTGTGAAGCTATATAAGGAACCCCTTGGTGCATTAAAGGGGGGGATAAATAAGAGAGAATTGAGAGTATCGAAACTATAGTCCATTGTTGCCAGAACTATACTTGAGTCTGCATCCCTTTGTCCCTTTGGAGCACTGTTGTGTTCTTCCCAAGCTTGCCTTTGTTAGTGAGCTTGCTATTGGAGTGATGGAGGATTGAGGTGGTGGAGGCCCAAGTGGGGGATTCAGTTTCTCCGGTTCGTAGATGTGCCGTCAGAGGTTGTCACTTGTAATCTCTGATTCATATTAATAGAAATATCTTTTCCTGTCTAGTAATGTGTATTTGAATGAATGTTGCATCCATTGGAATATGTCAAATGCTTATACATTATTGATTATATATGCTAGAATAGATCTAACACCATGAAATATAGTATGCTTGTATTGTTTACTTGTTTTTGAGGACGTACTATAACAATTCAAGCTGAATATTGGAAAGCTCAACGGGGATCTACTTCAACCGTCCGGAATAAGGTACGAGGTTTGATCCTTTAGTGTTAGATGTTTTTGTTTCTATTGCATATTGGGAAAGATTGATTTCTGGAGTCTAGCTGTCTGTTGTGGTACCCCAAGCCATAGGAATTTCTCTCCGTAACAGAATTGGCGACCATACTGGATTATGCACACATCCAGAATGGTGTTAGATCTATTCTAGAATATATAATCAATAATGTAAAAGCATTTGACATATTCCAATGGATACAATATTCATTCAAATACACATTACTGGACAGGAAAAGATATTTCTATTAATATGAATCAAAGATTACAAGTGACAACCTCTGATGGCACGTCTGCGAACCAGAGAAACTAAATCCCCCACTTGGGCCTCCACCACCTCAATCCTCCATCACTTCGACAACAAGCTTACTAGCAAAGGGCAAGCTTGGGAAGAATACAACAGTGCTCCAAGGGACAAAGGGATGCAGACTCAAGCATAAGTTCTGGCAACAATGGACTATAGTTTCGATACTCTCAATTCTCTCTTATCTCTCCCCCCTTTAATGTACCAAGGGGTTCCTTATATAGCTTCACAAGGGACAATGAAGGGTCGAATCTGAGCGATCTCAAGGCATATGGAAGGCCAGGAGTCGAATGAGTCGGATCCAAGGAGCTGTACTCGTTATATGAGTTTTATCTCCACTGACTGGTTAAGCTTCTAGTCCTTATGGAGCCTTTATTGATGCCTCCTGCGTCATAGAGATGTCCCAGTTTGTATATCGAGTCTATGCTACCTTCATTCAGTCACCATAGGCCGTTATGCTCTTGTTCGAAGGAAGTTGAAACCTGAGTCGGCCATTCCTCAGTTATCTTGACTTTGCATGTCTGCCATTCCTGGTACAGTTACTGGTTCGTGCACCTTATTATCGAGTCCTTCCACATTATACAGCCTTGCTGAGTACCTCATGTTGGATGATGGGGGATGCCCTAATGCCCTCCTTCCAGCGGATTTCATCCCATCGACTTCAGATCATTTATTCTGGGATTGGAGTCTAGAGTCATTTTGAGTGCCTTGAGACTTGCAGTCATCAGTGGTAGGTTCTCTCGCCATCGACAGTTTTGGGAATACATCAATTTCCACAGGATACATGTGTAGGATATCAACACTCGGGGGAAAATCACCTATGCTCAATGCAAGGATACATGTGTAGGATATCGACACTCGGGGGAAAATCCCCTCCCGGTAAAAAGGGAATCAATCTGCGAAGGATATAAATAAAGGCTCTGCATGGCTAGACATGAGACAAGCTCGGGCTATATGGCTGAAACGCAATGTCAGGGGAGCTGGCATAAAGCTCAATAAGACAGGAAAAGCTCATGATAATGCATCCATAACTTGATACAAGGGGAGTCCGGGGGGAAACAAGCCAGCATAAGATCAAGAGGAGTATGAGGCTCTTGCTAAATGTCATGGCAATACTATACAACGAACTCCCACACCCTAAAGGGGGAAACATCGGTATGGGCACCAAATGCAAATAAGGCGCTAACTAGGGTACCCATGTAAGGTGAGGCTCTACCACTCATATCATGCCACTTCTATAGCAGCAAGAAGGTTCTGTGACATAATAGAGTGGGTTCGTACCTAAGGATATAATGATATGGTCATAAGGTCATGCAAAATGCAAACGGTGGTGAACCTAACCTATATGCCAGTATAGACGTAATACCTGAGATAGGCACGAATGGTCTCTGGTCACAAAAGAAGCATCCAACAGACAACTTCAGACCCAAGGAAGACCCAACCACACTCACAACCCACCCAGCAACTTCCCACAACATCAGACTCACCAAAAGGGAGGATGTACATGACTGTATAAAGAACAACTGCGTATGTACGCGCCTTTTGACCAAAAACCTGCGTATACACGTGACTGCTGGCCAAAAACCCGCGTATACAAAGAAGGCAGTGGTAAAAAGCAGGTCAAGGAAAATCCAATAAAGGGGAGTGTCAATGGACAAACATACTATAACATGCGACACATAAACAGAGAGAAACAAAGAGCAAATCAATAATATCAAGCCCATTGTGCCCCCAACCCCAAAGAAGAACAAGGAACGTCCCCAGCGGAGTCGCCAATTCTGTTATAGAGATTTTCACCCCACTAGGTGAATCACACTTTGTATGGCCTTCCCCTATCCCGTTGTAGACTCTTTAGACCCAATGGACCATATTTTATCCTTTGATGTTTCCTTGATCATCCCTGAAAACTATATAAACTATGATATACGCGGCTTTTTCCCTGATAACCGCGTACATACGCGGGTTTGACCCCTATAGTTGCGTACATCGGGATGTGTGCATAATACAAATCCTTTTGGAGTGTTCCTTGACTTGGATCCGACTCATTTGACTCCTGGCCTTCCATATGCCTTGAGGTCGCTCGGATTCGACCCTTCATTGTCCCTTGTGAAGCTATATAAGGAACCCCTTGGTACATTAAAGAGGGGGGGAGATAAGAGAGAATTGAGAGTATCGAAACTATAGTCCATTGTTGCCAGAACTTATGCTTGAGTCTGCATCCCTTTGTCCCTTGGAGCACTGTTGTGTTCTTCCCAAGATTTCCCTTTGCTAGTAAGCTTGCTATCGAAGTGATGGAGGATTGAGGTGGTGGAGGCCCTAGTGGGGGATTCAGTTTCTTTGGTTCGCAGACGTGCCATCAGAGGTTGTCACTTGTAATCTCTGATTCATATTAATAGAAATATATTTTCCTATCCAGTAATGTGTATTTGAATGAATATTGTATCCATTGGAGTATGTCAAATGCTTTTAGATTATTGATTATATATGCTAGAATATATCTAACACCATGAAATATAGTATGCTTGTATTGTTTACTTGTTGTTGAGGACGTGCTATAGCAATTCAAGCTGAAGATTGGAAAGCTCAACGGGGATCTACTTCAACAGTCCGGAATAAGGTACGAGGTTTGATCCTTTAGTGTTAGATGTTTTTATTTCTATTGCATATTGGGAAAGATTGATTTCTGGAGTCTAGCTGTCTGTTGTGGTACCCCAAGCCATAGGAATTTCTCTCCGTAACAGAATTGGTGACTCCGCTGGGGATGTTCCTTGTTTTTATTTAGGGGTTGGGGGCACAATGGGCTTTATATTATTGACTTGCTTTTGGTTTCTCTCTGTTTCTGTGTCACATTTTATATATGTTTGTCCATTGACACTCCCCTTTATTGGTTTGGCCTTGACCTGCTTTTTACCACTGCCTTCTCTGTATACGTGGGTTTTTGGACAACACTCGTGTACATACGTGGATGTTTGGCCAAAATTCACGTACATACGCATCTGTTCTTTATACAGTCGTGTACATCCTCCCTTTTGGTGAGTCTGATGTTGTGGGAAGTTGTTGGGTGGGTTGTGAGTGTGGTTGGGTCTTCCTTGGGTCTGAAGTTGTTTGTTGGCTGCTTCTTTTGTGACCAGAGACCATTCGTGCCTATCATAGGTATCACGTCTATACTGGCATATAGGTTAGGCCCACCATTGTTTGCATTTTGCATGACCTTATGACCATGTCACTATATCCTTAGGTACAAACCCACTCTATTATGTCACAGAACCTTCTTGCTGCTATAGAAGTGGCATGATATGAGTGGTAGAGCCTCACCTTACATGGGTACCCTAGTTAGAGCCTTATTTGCATTTTGGTTCCCATGCTGATGTTTCCCCCTTTAGGGTGTGGGAGTCCGTTGTATAGTATTGCCATGACATTTAGCAAGAGCCTCATACTCCTCTTGATCTTATGCTGGCCTATTTCCCCCCGGACTCCCTTTGTATCAAGTTGTGGCTGCATTATCATGAGCTTTACCTGTCTTATTGAGATTTATGCCGGCTCCCCTGACATTGAGTTTCAGCCATATAGCCCGAGCTTGTCTCATGTCTAGCCATGTAGAGCCTTTATTTATATCCTTCGTAGCTTGATTCCCTTTTTACTGGGAGGGGATTTTCCCCCGAGTGTCGATATCCTACACATGTATCCTTGCATTGAGCATAGGTATGTTCCATTGCTTGGAACTAGTTTGTTTTCCCTAAATGACACTCGTATCCTCCTAGTTTGTAACTATAAAGCTAGTTTATTCTTTTTTCAAGCTTTTCAAATAACTGAAAAAGACCCCAAAAAAATCAAAAAACCAAAAATCCGGACAAGAAAAGATATTATCTTTGGCAGCTATCGAGCCGTGTCGCCTTCAAATAGAGCACTGTATATCACATCCATTGGTCAGGTTATAGTTTGACTTTAGGAGCTATACTCATTTATCTGAGTTTTATCTCCACCGACTGGTTAATCTTCCAGTCCCTATGGAGCCTCTATTGATGCCTCCTGGGTCATAGAGATGTCCCATTTTGTATATCGAGTCTATGCTGCCTTCATTCAGTCACTATACGCCATTATGCTCTTGTTCGAAGGAAGTTGAAACCTGAGTCGACCATTCCTCAGTTATCTTGACTTTGCATGTCGGCCATTCCCGGTATAGTTACTGGTTCGTGCACCTTATGATCGAGTTCTTCCATATTACACAGCCTTGCTGAGTACCTCGTGTTGGATGATGGGGGATGTCCTAATGCCCTCCTTCCAGCGGATTTCATACCATCGACTTCAGATCATTTATTCTGGGATTGGAGTCTAGAGTCATTTTGAGTGCCTTGAGACTTGCAGTCATCAGTGGCAGGTTCTCTCGCCATCGACAGTGTTGGGAATACATCAATGTCCCCTGATCGATGGATTCTCTCAAGTGTTTGACCTCAACACATTTATTCACACTTGTTAGTTTGCACTCTAGTACCTTGATTCCCATTTTCATTATTGGTCGGTGATCTCATGTCTGTTAACGGTATACATCAATGACCGGTAATTAGACGATGGACTACTATGTTCGACCTCGACACCTCTATTCGCATAGTAGGACATGTAATCGTAGCGGTGTGTGTAGAAGACCTTCCAGATTGGTGGCATCCATTATATGCTACCTCCTTGATCGTGCCAGTGTTCATGAGATTTCATCTCTCGTGACTTGT